>JAQQZX010000003.1:7443919-7462697 GCA_030068355.1 Notoglanidium maculatum
CCCAGGGTGTACCCCGCCTCTCGCCCCAAGATGCTGGGATTGGCTCCAGCTTCCCCGCCACCCAGACGGATAAAGCGGTATAGATAATGGATGGATTGATGTACTACCATTCACATGTGCACACATTACAACACTGCATGAGTCTCACATCACCACGCTGGTCTTCAGTGAAACCATAGCAAATTTTACGATTGCCATTATCATGGCCTCTTGTGGAAAAAATGTGTTCACTGGGTGGAAATTATGCCCATATTTTGTCTTTAAATCAGAAATGGGGCACAACAACATTGCACAGTGCAAGTTCTGCCTTTCAGCTGAGAAAATGCATTCATCATGGGGATAATTGGAATTGAGGTAATCCAAAAGTAATAGAAAATAATCAGTTACATTATGTTAATTTGGTGTTAATTAGATTAAGTTACTGACTATATTTTTTAACAGTTTAATACATTTATTAGTAACTCTATCAAAATACATTTTTAAAGTTACCCTCCCAATCCTGGTAATAACAGGATTGATCTTGTTTTGAACACATTCCTCAACATAAACAATGTCTTACTTTTTAATTGTTTATAGCTACATTTTATGTTGTTTAGGTATAAAACAAAATGTAACACTCCAGGACACGCTGTCATAAGGAAATAATCAGCTTTCAGGTGGTAACAGTAACTCCATGTGGCATTGATTGACATCGCACCATCTCATTGTTGATTATTTACCTATAATGACACTCCTCTCATGATATGCTTCTCCTTTACTCACAGTATGCTGAAATAAACACGTATACCTCTATAAACCTTTCTACCTCCCAGGACAAACGCACATTTACTGCTCAGTTATTTACTCACTAAAGCATCCAGATTTATCATGGCTTCTAGTGTCACATAATTCAAAGTTTAGGTGCAGACACACACACACACACACACACACACACACACACACACACACACACAAGCGCGCCAGTTCTCCTATGAAGGAGCCTCTCACAAAGCAGGTTGATGTGTTTTGACACATGATAGTCTCTGGTCAGTGCTGTTCATAAGTGTGTTATTCTCAGCATTGAAATCCAATATGAGGGCAGATATAGTGTCTGTACCGCACATTTCTAATCCGGGCTGTTTTTCTGGCTATTTACATAACTGATCACATTTTCAACCGCCACTGGACTGAGGCACTGCTGACTAAAATAGCAAACACTCCAGAAATATACGCTAAAACCATGGGTGTGTGACCGCCCTGGGTTTGAGGAACAGAGTTGTACAGTGTTGTTCATGTGTTGTTCCGTTTCAAACTGAAACACTTGCCACACAGTTTGATGTCAGGCAGAATATTTAATTATGGGATTGGAGGAATGTGTTACAGATATATTCCGAGCACCGTTTCGCAATGCGCTGCTTCAGAATCCAGATTTTGTTCTTAGTCATTCAGATGAATCTCTTAGACAGTCAGTTAGACAGTCATTTAGCACTAATGACTTCTCTTTTAATATCATAACTTCTTTAAAACCAGATTGAGACATTTCAAGTTTCTGGCATAAGGGAATAAAACATGATAGGGCAAGTTGTAGAAGGAATATAATCAATAATGGGGTGTTGTGATGCAACTCAACTTGAAGCAGTGTTGATTATTTTCCAATAACAGCATGTTGCAATATGTTTTATTCATCTTATACCGCAGCAGTTTGCCAACGCTAACAATTTTTCACTTATGTAAGAATGACATCATACTTTTTATCCATTTATAGTTATTTAATGCTGCAGACATCCAAAACCAGCTTAGTTCTTGATATCACTTACAATTGAGCAACTATAAAAAGTTATTCCCTCCTCAGCTTCTTCTTCAGTGTCCCTGTCTGGAAATATTTTACCTCTGACTGTTACAAAGTGCTGACAATGCAGACTTCTTCCAAAAATGCTAAATAAGCTGCATCCTTTTATTTGATCAATTGAAAATACTCAGAATTGAGAATTCAACAACACCATGGTATAAAGAAAAGATAACTAGAGCTAAAAATGAGAAGTCCAAACCCATTCAGTGCTGTTGCTGATGAAGCCCTGGAGAAAGAGACCCCCAGTTTTTATCAAGTACACTTTCTTATCAAAATACTAGTTTAATTAATTGGCCAATATAACAATAATTCTAACTGAGTCAAAAGCCGCACTTTTTGTTTGCTTTATTGGGGGTTGGGCGGTGGTGGTGGCTAACCCTTATCATCGTTAAGTTGGGAATTAAAATGTGAAGGCATGTGAGATGGTTGTGTTATTAAGCCACACAATGAAGTAGTCCAACTGGGAAAAAGCATCGAGTCCCTTAAATAAGTAATGATCGCCAAGATCAGAGGAATCGTACAGTACAGCAAATCAAGTTAAGCACAAGCTTTGATAATGAGTCTTAATAATTCAAAATGTGTAATTATCCCTTTACAGGAAAGCACAACAGTAGTGGGAAGCTGGAGGGATTTTGGCAATTACTGGAAGATTGGGGTCACCCAGTCCGACGTAGTCCTGAGTGAAGGAGGCAGCAGGGACACCAGTCGAGCATCAATATAGTGAAGAGTTGTGGCATTTTGAAAAAATAGTTCAGGAGGAAATCATATGTACCATGATCTTACTTGATCAGTCATGGCATGTTTTTTGCTTCTTCAGTATTTCTCTGATAACATAGCAAAAAGTAATGGAACCTTATGTCTACCATAAGCATCATGGAAACTGTGCACCTGCTTCACTTCCCACCATTTTTTTCATATAAGCACAACATTAATGATAGTAATTTTTCATAGTATCACAATGAGGTAATTAGGGTAATTTTATGTATATCGTTGCTTGGCAATTAAAACTGATGTCACTGAAAGGACCAGTGGTGTTGGTCTTACATTCTTACATCTTCTAATAATCTCAAAAGGTATCAGATTAAGCTAAATTGTTATGTTAAACGAGATCAAGACCTTTTGACTACCCAGGTCACATTGCAAGTATTGTGAAGATCAGATTTAAACTGTTATATGATTTATTATGAAACTGGTACTTCTGTATTTATACAGAGGGTGATGATAGAGTTGACTAGTGTTGATAGCACAACAGCCACATAGTGAAATGGTCAGTGTTACCTCAGATCTTTAATCTCATCTAACATCTGACCCACAGCAGAAGCATTGTGGCTTTATTCTGGTGTTGACAGAAGGCTCTGGTACTTCATCGCTCCTCTTTGTCTGGCTTTTGTCTTAAGTGAGGGCTCTTATTCTCCATATTTCAGCCGGGTAAAAGGTCCCACATTTGCAACTTGAATAATTGAGATTAATCACCCAGCTAATCACTGTATTTGTCTTCCATCCATTTGTGTTTCACAATACACAGATGGAAAAAAAGGATGAAAAGAATCAGCGTTCCTATTAAATCACTATCTTTTAACAAGCAGCGCTCTCCTTTCATGCAGGAGGGCATTCAGTGGAGCCACTTGGCACTCATTGTTCGGTTAAATGAGTAATCATAACATCAATGAGGCAGTGAAACGCGACACGGCGCACATTGACAACCTTTGCGCCCCTTTCAGGGAGGGGAGTTAATTTGATCACCATGATCTGGGCTCCTTTCAGGCACACGCCACCACAGCCAGCAGCTGGGAGGCCTAAGCCCCCAAAAATCACACACCACAAATGCTCTGAAAGGGAGAAAATATGGGATCCAAATCACCCCTTTCAACACTTTGCCATGCATCTATCTAGTGGGCGCTAGACCAGCGTTAGGAGCCCTATCCTGCTCTCATCACTGAGTATCACTCGTGCAGTCACGGCTGAGCCAGAATGAGCCTGCGAACCTTAATTGCCAGATGGTGAATATTTATCTCCCCTCTTCTTCACTCAAAAGTTGCATTAATTGCAGGGTGGCCCGGGGGCTGAATTTCCCTGATCAGAGTGATAGAAGCCCATGACCCTGATTAAACCCCCCCTCTTTTGCCCTCGCACATGAGTCTGAGGCAAAGGTGGTACTGGCTGTGTGCAGGGTGGTGATGGTGGGAGTGGGAAGTTTGAATTCTTACCCCAGTCATTTGCCTATTGAGCCACCTGGGCCTTGACACTGGCGGGTGGGGGCGTGGAGAGGTTGTGTGTGCGTGTGTATGTGAATAGCTGCAGTGGGTTGGCATAGGGAGGGCTTAAGGGGTCTCGGCATTCTCTGAGCCCTCTATCCTCATCTTCCCCCACCTCCTCTTTTCCCCTCTGGCATGGCGTGCTGCCCCACAGCAACTCTCTCTCTCTCTCTCTCTCTCTCTCTGTCTGTGAGTGTGGCCTCGTTTACATATCTCCCAGAGATGTAATTGAATTAAATGAAGCTTCTGGAGGGCAGCTGTGGCAGCTGCTGTTTGTGGCATGTCAAAAGGGCCGCCACTTTAAGAGCACTTACATATGCTCCAAATTAGCAGGTCAGATAGGCACACGCGCTCGATGACAGGGGCACTGCTGCCAGCGCAACAAGGGGCCCTGCAGCTGTGGGCAATTCACTCTGAAGGGCCTTTATCACAGGCTCATTATCTGTGTGTGTGTGTGTGTGTGTGTGTGTGTGTGTGTGTGTGAGAGAGAGAGAGAGAGAGAGAGAGAGCGAGAGAGAGGAACAGGGTGACTGTTTATGTATGTCGAGGCTCACAGGTCACTGAGGGAATTAAAGAGTATAAGATGGCCTATTAGGATGCTAATAATATTTGGAGGCCTTTAGGTCATGGATTCAGGACATAAAGTTCAATATACAGAGCTTTACTGAGATGATATTAAATAATAACACTAATATTTATTTGTTCCTAGCTGTTGATTTGATATCCATTGCTGAGGATTTGTACAATTCTGGCTCATTTTTCATTCTTTATAAGCTGCCCATTGATGTACTACCATTGTTCCACTTAAACAGGTTCGAGACTAATAAATCTAAACATACAGTGAAAAACAAATTAAATGCACATATTTTACTTTTATTTACTCAGACAATTTACTCAGTCCTGCTTTCAGGTAGAGAATCTGTTCATTTCATTTAATAAGAGTCATTCATTCTCAGTAAAGGCTTTTTCCTGGTCTGGAGGATTCAAAGACTATCCTGTGAACAGTGGGCATGAGACAGGAATACATGATGAATTGGATGCCATTCATTCACACCTAGGGGGATTTTAGGGTAGCCAATCCTCCTATGTTTTTGGCCAGTTGGAGGAAACTGTAGAACCCAGAGGAAATGCACTCTCTCACAGGGAGAACATGAGAAACTCCACACAGACAGTAACCTGAGCTCAGGATGAAGCCAAAAACCCTGAAGCTGTGAGACGGCAATGCGACCTGCTACACTCAGCACTGCCATGACCCACATCACATAAACAACTGGGAAGTCAATTTTATAGGGTATGCTCATGATACAGAGAACGAAGTAGTACAATTTAGTGATGTTTTCAAATTTAATTCACTATTGTTCATATGGTTTAGTTGTAATTCAGTGTGACCCAAATGAGGATGGGATCCCCTTTGAGTCCGGTTCCTCTCTAGGTTTCTTCCTTCTGCCATCTCAGGGAGTTTTTCCTTGCTGCCGTCGCCACAGGCTGCTCATTAGGGATATATATATATATATATATATATATATATATATATATATAGATAAATGTATAGATTCATAAGTTTATATTCTGAATTGATATATGTTTGTGAAGCTGCTTTGTGACAATGTCTGTTGTTAAAAGCGCTATACAAATAAAATTGAATTGAATTGAATATAGTACTTTTAACAATGGACAAATAATATTTTGGAGAATATTAGAGCATAACGTGTGATTTTCTTTATTAGATCCATGACTACCCACTTCCTGTCAGAGTGATGTGATCATTCATGTTATGAAATCTTGGATTGGACCTCAATGCCTATAGAATGGTGTGGTGTTTACATTGTCATGTTTATTAGGTTTACCCTGGATTGGCAGTGAATTATGGGTATTACTATAGTGAACTAGGAAATTTAGGAAAAAGAAATAGATGGGATGCCAAATAGTGCAATATGTGGCATCAATTGTATTTTTTCTTAGTGAATCTTTATAAACCTTAAAGACTTTACTGGTATGTGGCAACTTCAGAGGGCTTAAGGTCTTACATACAGGATGATGATAATACATGGATGATCTGATAGTACAAATTGTTAATGTATTTAATGCAACATAAATATTCACATTAAAACTGACAAGGTTATGTGAGAATTTCACAAAAATAATCACATGACAATGGAGTCGACAAGTGCTGATGAGCTGGTGCTTATCCTTGTACAAGAAAAAAAAAAGAAAAGAAAAATTTGGGTACACCCTATTCTGAGAAGCAGGTGAGAATGCGGTGAGTTTTATTGCTTGGTTCAGGAGCTGAAACTCTCATGATCTGTAATATATTCACCACATCACAGTAGTGGGCTATGGACCATAAACTGTGCACCCACTGTTTTTATTGCCAAGCTCCTATCCTATTTTTTTCCAGATATTGTCTTGTTGCCCTTGTCAAACAGCGCTGGGATTTGAGACACAAAATGAATGAGAGAGTCTGCCATGCCTGCAGCAGCGTGACGACGTTTCCACAACCTATGCATTGATTGGTTGATTGTGTTCCTTTCGTGGACAAAACTGAGCCTGTTGTGAAAAAAAATGTCACGTTTTATCACATGAACATATTAGTTTTTGATGTGAAAGTGTTCAGTTATGGGATAGTCATTTGAAAAAATATATTGTCAGAAGAAAAAATCATAATGACACATTGTGTTGTATGTGTAAAGACATTTTAAATGGATAAACACCTCACAGACAATATGTGGCAGTCTGGGAAAACCTTCTGGAGACTAAGTTCAGGACACTAGCCAAGAATGCTGAACGATTTTAGTTATTCTGCTAGTAATCCACTTTGACATCTCTACTTTAAGAGAACTTTTTTCAAGACACTGGATATCCAAGATGGCACTGAGTATGGCAGCCTCGTCGCAAGCTCCCTCATGCAACAGTGGTTTTTTGTGTTTAATTCTAATTTTCTTTCATTCTAATTTCCTCATTAGTCACACCTATTCATGTGCATATTTATTCATGTGCATATTTATTTCTTTATTTCTTATATTTTGTACACCACTATTGCTTGTGAAGCATGCACACAAGAACTTCACTCATATGTACTGTAGCAACGTACCAGTAATGTGATGTGACAATAAAGTGATTTGATTTGATTTGACTAGGAAAGGTCACATTGTGTAAAGGTCACATTGTGTACGGTGCCAGCTTAACATGCAGTGGTAAACCGTCAGTCTGCCTAAAGAAGTCCAAAACCTAGTGAAGTGTGCGTTTCTTACAACTGATCAGGTTGTTGGATAACTAGTGAATGGACAAAAGCCTAATCAGTTCAGCTTGTAATCAATCAATAATGAGATTCTGTCAAAATGTCCGCAATGACCCTGCACTCTAACATCAAAACACTGTGGAACGCTTACACACTTTGTACCAATGACCTGACTGAATTATTCAACAATTATTTCTCCACCACTGTTACCATTAGTCGAGTAAATGCAGCGGGTGACTTTTACTTCAGGTGATGAGACCGAGACTATCATGAGTGAGGTTTTTCCGTAAGTAGATTAGGATATTAATGTAGCAGTAGGCGGGGTATCTTTCAGTGGAACCGAAATGGAATTTTTAAATGCAATTTTCCACTTTTGGAGGTAAGCATTCTTTAAATGTTAAAACTTTACTTGTTTTCAGGAAGTCCATATATACAGGGATGAGTGCTGTCAAGCGATTAAAAATATTAATCTAATTAATTATATGCTTTGTGATTTAATCAATCTAAATTAATTGCATATATCAAGAATTTGCCATTCAGCAACTGAGTTGGTTAATCTGTCACAGGTAGACTTATGCAGCCTTCAAATGGGGTGGTGTTTACCATGTTCATGAGAAAAGTCCATGTGAAGTGGTATTCCCAACTTCGTAAGTGGAAATTTTCTGAAGTTCACGAGGTGTGACGTGTTTGCTGACATTTTCACAAATGGTGGTAGCATGGAGGTACATTTTTCAGTGGATGGTATTTTAATATAATTTGTGTAGTTTTTTTTTGGTAATTTTATAATATGTCTGAGGAAAATGTTGATATTCCCAACATCATCTTTTCATTTTGTCTTTGCATTTCCTGCATTGTTACCTACTCGTTAGCTTGCTAAATTGTTAACCCTTTGCCTCGGTGGCTTCTAGATGCCGACAAGTGTCCATGTTGGCGTTGCCTAGCAGTGGTGTTCCCATGACGACTTACCTATTGAACGCCAAGCATTTCATGTTCACGCCTTCCCATGTCGTAATCACGAGCTCCTGAGTCCCATTTGAAGGCAGCATTACTCAGTTTGAGCCTGTTTGACTGTGACCATGACGAGACTGGTTTCTCACGTTAGCATCAGGGGCTAAGCTAGTCTGACCTCCGAGCTCTCTGCGAAGTGCTTTGTGTTGATGTGATTATTTCACGCTTGAATTACTCTGTTGGTACAAAATTACCTTACTGTAGAAATTACACAGAACGGTGTTCATATTAACGGTTCCATTTGCTATACAGTAATAATTTTAGAATATACATAATCTATAGTATATCTATAAATCTATAAATACTTTTTGTCTTTATACTTAAGAGTCCATATTTGTAAATATACTTACATTTTGACAGTTTTCCTAGAAATGTTTTCTTTCTCCTTATGAGGTCATCTTATGTAAATATCTCTTATTCTGTAACTTAACAATTGAGTTTGCCCAAATGGCTTACGGAAAATGACTGTCCTGACTGAAATGAGTGGCCTTTAATCACTTTAGCTGTGTGAGCGGCGGTAATGAATGAAATAAATAAAGATAGATCACCATGTGAAGACATAAATGAGCCAAGGGAGTCATTTTCAGTTAACCATTTCTGAGACTCAACGAGCTGCTGAATTATGTTTTGAAGCCATGTTAGAGCTGTATTGTAAGCAAAAGACATTATAGAACATAATGTGGGAATGTAAATGTGCTTTTAGACCTGACGCTCTCTGGGTTATACTTGTGCTGCAAGATTTTGTTCCCAAACTCCCGTAATCTACTGGGAAAATATTTACACGTCATATAATTTGTGGGAAAGGTGTTAAATCATTTCAGTTCTCATGTCAGTTCTTGATATAATGAATCTAATCGTATATATCACACAGAGGTCTCACTTTGAATGCAGATGAGTACTTGCTTTGCTCAGGTTTCCAAGGTGTTGCTGCGATATTTGAATAATACTTGTCACTGACTAATCAGCTGTTGTGAACAATTACCTAATGGCATGTCAATCAAAGGCTGTCAGTCAAAAAAGTGTTTTGCAATTATGTTATTTTTATTCCGAACTGGGTGATGTTTATGAGAAACAGGGCCTTATGTAATTGCAGTGAGCGTTACCTAAGAGCTGTGCCGTTTGATTAGCCACCAGTGTGATTGAGAGCAATAAATAAACTGGCTCGGGATACAAGTAAGCTGCACAAACACTGTGTGTGTGTGCGAGAGGGAGTGAGAGAGGGGGTGAAGGAGAGCGAAAGAGAGCAATCAACACTGCAAAACTTTAATTAAAGGTCAATGTGAGTGTGAGTACAGGGCTAATCTTAACACAATCACTAACCTGGTATAAGTAACGAACGAAAACACTTCTTTTTAGCATGAGTAGTATGAAAGACGTGGTGGTGCGATTAAATTGAGATCATGTGACCATGTTCCTATAACAGCACAATCAAAAGCTAGTTCCCGTTGTCTCTTGCATTATAGCAGCTATCACAGTTGTTTCCTCAAAAACCTTTCTTTTTTTTTCTTTCTCTGGAAGTTAATGAGACTAAAAAGTTTTTTGAGTTTGTTACTGAAGAACGAGGAAAAGCAATGTTCTGAAAACCTTCCTGTGGTGTTAAACTTACTAACTGAAACTCTGAAACTGGAGACTCTTTCCATAATCTGTTAAATAAATGTCTCCTTACAGAAAAGATTGCCCTATAAATTATTACATAACAGCACATTTTATTAGTCCTTATTATTACGTTTAGATAATGTCGGGTGTCCAGCATCCACTTCCCTCTGAGTTCTTACTCTACTGTAAAAAGAAATGTTGAGAAAACTCAAATTATCAACGCAACATTGTTGAGTTTTCTTGACTTTTGACTACTGTTGTTGACTTTGCTAAGGTTTGCAAGTTTAGATGACCCCGTAGGCATGCACGTTGCAGTCTTCTTTGGGGTTCTCACAAAAATCCTTGTAAAGGCAACAATAGAGAGAAGTTGCTGGACAGACAAGGTTTTGTTAGTTGTAAACGCATAATTATTCCTGAATCAGATTAATCTGAAAAAACTGAGGTCAAAAATTACTCGTTATCATTATTACAGTGTATAGAAATAAAACCAGATTCAAACAAGCATGTTAATATAAATCTGTGATTTTACCTCGAATAATCACTGAATTCAAGAACACTGCGATATTACTTCAATTAAGGACTTTTGTCCCTTAGGACAAAATGTTTTATTAGGACGGATTTTATAAGTAGGTAGTTAGTTCACAGTGTGCTTGGAATAGCCATACATCCCAAAAAACGAGTTTTAACTCACCCTAGAGAGCTCATTGCTGGCTCGTTCTGCATTAGTCACATCTATCTGCCAATAAATGTTAGTTCATGTGATAAATCTCCTATCTAGATGCATCCGTAATAATGATATATCAGCTAAAACAATTTAAGCTCTCTGGATAGATTCCTCTGGATATTCTTCTGATCATTTCTATAGGATAACGGGGCAAGGCTAGCAACAGAGCGACTTCGCCTTTTGTCTCTGCTGCACAAAATTGAGAAGGAGAAAATCCCTACAGCGCAGACTCTGGCTGCAAATTTGACAACATGGCAGAGATATTTTGGCTTCATTTCTATAGAATGGGAGTGAACAGGAGTGGGAACATGCCGTCCATTTTGATACAGTCGATGACTTGGGAAAAACCTCCATACAGTCAAATTTTGACATGTTCTGCTATATGTATTTGAAAACTACAGGATTTCCTGAACTTAAGTATGTTTCTCCTTTACATGCAACTCAACCACAGTAAGATTACAGCATCTTAAAACCCTAAAGAAAACTGACAGTGGCACAGGAGCGTGACAGACATTCAGTCTGGATCTGATTACAAACCGAATTGATTAGGTTTACGTTAGTTTTGCTTTGACATATAGCTATCCAACAGCTTGTGACATTCACTTCCGTGTGTGAGGAAATCACACTAAGGTTTTAGATGTCTTTATGTAGACTGAATGCTTTTACTGGAACGTTTTGCTTTTTTTTTAACTGCACCAAACATCATTGTTGCAGGAAGACGTCCTAGGCAAGGAAGTAAAAGCTTTTCCATATTTTTTGGTGGGATAGAATTGAGTTCTTAAAGTTGAGGAGTCAAAGTGTACATATAAATGTTTATCTTGTGTACTTACAAGTTGATACACATACTTTTAGTGAGTAACACAGTCAACATTATAGTTACCTGTGTAGTGAATGTGTATTATAAACACAATATGAAGTGATTTGATAAATGCCTGATGCACCTTCTTTTCTCCCTCTTTGCAGTTCTATTAATGAGAGGCATTTTGAAAGACAGAAATGATTTCGCAAAATGCCATGCTGAACTTCTATGTGCTCTTTGAGAGGTTTTTTGGGTTGAAGTGTAACGTATAAAGATCTTCTTCCCCTTTTGTGTTTTTCTGCTCTGGTCAAAAAAAAAAAAAAAATCTGTGACTCAGCTGTTTGCATGCTGCATTATAAAAGAATGGCAGCGGAGCGGCAGCAAACAGCGCCGTTAAAAATGCATGAGCCGCTACCCAGCACCACTCTCACCGCGCCGAATAGAGCTATCACGGGTGCCTGTTATCTCCAGAAGCCCCAGGTAGAAATGGTAATGATACCACTTAACATCGCTGCACATATGGAGGGAAAATGGAAATGCCAACAGCACCTCAACTATAAAGAAAATCAAATTGAAATATTAATCCGCTGATTAATATAACATTATGAGCGCCCATTCTCTTTGTTGTTTAACAACAAAGGGTTGCAAAATAAGCAACTGCCTAAGAGGTATGGGGTTTAAAAGAGTCCCACTGAGGTGCTAAAATCCCTTTCAAACATCATTACCACGCATAATGTATTCACTTCCACAGTGCTGAGATTTTGATATTGATGTTTACTCATTTATTTTTTAATTAAT
Organism: Notoglanidium maculatum; assembly: GCA_030068355.1. Taxonomy (NCBI): domain Eukaryota; kingdom Metazoa; phylum Chordata; class Actinopteri; order Siluriformes; family Auchenoglanididae; genus Notoglanidium; species Notoglanidium maculatum. The sequence continues at coordinate 7,456,166 of JAQQZX010000003.1, forward strand.
GTTCTTTGTTAATAAATTCTTTGATGAGAGGCATTTTGTAAATCATTACCCCCATGGAAAAACAGAACCTCTGTAAAATCGTAAACCGTAACATGTACACGATGACCAGTTAAAGGTTTTTTTTTTTTTATGTCAATTTTGTGTTTGTCGTAAAAATTCCTGTCAGTAATCTGCTCTGGAGTTTGTTTAGGGACAGGCAGCTCTGCCAGCAGCATTCTTAATTAAACTAACTCAGAATCTCAAATGAACTGCTGTGAAGAGAAGATTTAGATCAGCATGGCGTGTTAGAAAAGTTCATGTCTCTCTCTAAATGAGTTTGATCTCGGTAAGAGTAAAGATCTCCAAATGAATAGCATGCTCAGTACATTGCCCAATAGTTTGTGAGTGGCATGAGTTTGTGTAGTGTACAGTAGATTAAAAGTTCATTTTGTTGCTGCAAAAACTGAACCCATGAACCGTCAGGACATTCCCAAATTTCATAACTACACAACTTTTGTGAACTAGTTTTAATGTAATTTAAAAACAAAACGGAAAAATAAGGGCAGTTTAATCATCTGATCATGACTGAAGTATGTAAGCAAATCTTCTGCAATCATTTTTTATTATTTTTTTTGCAAACCCATTGTCCAAATGTGGATGATTAATTTCTTTGAATTTCCTTCTTTTCTTTCATTTCATTCTTCATTTTAGTTAAATCCTTTACTGTACTGCCGTAAGATCCATACGATTACCTGTACCTGCAGAGACAAAAGTAAGAACCTTTGGAATTTCTGATCCCCAACTTGTCCTCAGTTGCACAAAACCAATCTGAACTTCTGCAAGAAACTTGGAAGGCACCATAAAATTCTCAAATGGATGAATACATTTTGGAAAGAGCACATGAATTTTGTGTCGCTCATGCGGTGTCAAAACATGGCCTTATGCCATTTCATATTCAGCGAGAGCAGAAAATGTGCATTTTACTCTTTGAAACAAAGAAAATGGTTTGCTTCACCCCACAAATGACTGATTGTGTTTGCAGTACCTCACTTACACTATGGTGCTATTTTTCTTTCTATCCTTCAAGCCAGTCTAAATGAAGCCAAACTATACAACCCTAAAGGCACATTCATCACCCTGCGTGGAGAAGCTCTGTGCAGATGTTACGCAAGTAACTGATTGCTCCCACTTTCACAAAAAAAAAAAAAAAGCGCAACTAGAATTAGGCCTTTTCATCGGCAAATATATTTCACTTGTGATTAATTGCAAGACTCAAATCCAGATCATTTCTACACAAGAGAGAGCATTTTGGCTTTGTAAAAATGATATAAAGAAAATGCAAATCGTTGGTGTTCTTGGCACCAAACATATGCCGCCACGATGCCAACAAGCCTGCCCCTGACGCTCCCAGCTGGAGGCTTCTAAGACTTGCTTTTGGCAAAGGATTTTTTTTTCCCCATCCCGTTTTGCAAATGATCGGCAATTAATATGCCAAGCATCCAAGCCCTATTCTGCACCTGTTTATGTATAAGTTTAAATGTGTATGTAGGTGCAAATGCTTTAGATTGATGATCATTTCTGTGAGTTTAGGATTCATACAGCGCACAAAAAGCTGCGGATTCTCAAGACATTGCAATTCGAGATAATACACTCTGTCAGTGTGTAAGTGTCTGCATATCAAGAGCAGTCTTTAAAATCTGGGACATTTTTCAAGTTATCTTAAAGATGGTGCTGTGTTTTTCAAACTCCGTGCACCTGAGAGCTGAAACAAAGCCTGAACGCAGAACGAACATATTTACATCTTTCCAGTCAGCCATTTTAGGAAGTTAAAACAGTGGTAAATGCAAATTGAACAAATATTCAAATGTTGTTCTTGCGTTTAGTATATGGGAACTCAGCCTGGGGCAATACGTAGACTCCCATTCTTTATTGTGTTTTTGGTTTTGTTTTGTTTAGCAATGCTCATAGAATCCTACATATCGTATTCACAGTGATCAGCACTTCTACAAAACATCACGTACGACACACAGGTCAACCCATCGGATAATTAAGTATTCCTATTAAAATGTAATGTACACTTTTACTGTATGAACACACTGATCACGTGATTTCATGAAACGCTGTAACGGAGTGGTTTCTGTTCATGACTCTCCCTTCTGGCTCATCTTCCTCGCCACACAACTTATGATGGATAGGAGGCCTTAATGAGCTTCTTACAAGCAATTAAGTAATCAGGGAGCCCTGCTGCTCTGCGATGAGGCTTTAGAGAGCGCTGACAAACGGTGGGCCGTCAGCGCTCCAATCAACAGGACACAGAGCTCAGCTCCGCCACCAATGCTATTTTAGACAACGAGCTAATGAAAACATTCACACATCCATGGATTTATCAGATTTTAGACAATAAGGCCATTTGCCTAAAAATGCACAGTATATTTGGTTATCTATTTTGGTAAATGTAACCTTTATGCAGTAAAACTGCCATGTAAACTGACGCCTAGCCATACTGACAAAATGGTCAGATGAAATGTTTTGAACAAATAAGTTCCTCACACAGCTGTGTTGGGGTCAGGTTTTTAGAACAAACCAGCCATTTCAAAATGATGGTGTGTTAACCTTAAAGCGAAAATGGTATTTACATAACTTCCACTCCAAATGTTCAGTCAGCCATGCTGCTTTGTGTCTGCTGTGTGCTCCTTTGGTTTTTCACTGAAGCTGAACATTATTGTAGCCATCAGTTTAGCATTGCAGGAAACACATCAAAGTCATCACACACTCACCTTTAACTGTGGCACATTAATATCTCAGTCTTGTTTATATGCCTGTTAGTGGTTTAATCTTAAAGCTGAATCACTTTCTCCCTCAGCTTGATATGACTGAGGTAGGCGGTGTGATGCAAAGTTTGTACATGAGATATGATTTGGATGATAATGTCGCTCTAATTTAATTTATATGTTTATATATTGACTTTAACTTCGCTTCTTTATGAAATTGTATGTAATGTTTGATTATTTAGGCAAGCTGTAAACTTGTTAGCATTATTAGCTTCGCCATCCAAGGGGAAAACTGAAGTAAATCAATTTTTTTTGTCCAATCTATCAGAGTAGTTAGGTGTGCTTGTAGCTTGCACACTCCTTGGGGATGGTCCTGTTTCCCGGAGCAGAATTGTAAATATGCAGTCTTTGTGCTAAATTGCACCATTTATGCTAAGCTACATAACTAGCCTGATCCATTTTCATGCTATTTTTCCTCCTGTTGTAAATATGTAAATAATGCTGTGTCAAACTTCATTTCAGCCTGGGCCACATGTACATTTTGTGAGCCCTTTTAACATATTAGCATAAATGCGGCTAATCTGATTAAGGTAGTGTCTTATGGTAGCATATTTATTTTTTGTTTCATAATGAAAATATGCTCACAGCTTTACTGCAGCATAAAGAACCCATTCAGGTATCTTTTTTTCAACAATACAATCTACAGTTTGACGTGTCTTCACTCTCCATCAACTTTTTAAAATTTTTTTTGAGAAACTACTCAAAATGTCCTTTCATAGGTCCCAATAGAGAGATAAAGGGCAATAAAGGATATATGAATTAATTATGAAGCTTGTAATTACAACCTGAGTGGACATTTTTTAGCTTGAGAACTCTTATTTACTGTTATTCTCCTGGCACATGAAGACAGCCTGTAGTATATTCTACTTCATTCACAGTTCATGTTGCTCCACTCATTATTAGACCTGTTAGGGTCTAAAATATGTCTTTTACTCTTTAACATAATTCCTCTTTGACAATATCTTCCTTGCACGACGTTCAAAAGCTGCTCTTCCCAAATTAAAAAGTGGCACTTCTATCTTTGTAATTAGCAATATTTGGTCTCGGGAAAGCTCCCTGGGTTGCAACAGTACAATTCATACTGTGACAGGGAGAGAAAGAAGTGCATTTTAATTGCAAGAGCAGTCGTGTTCCAAATGGAGCAGGCTCAGGGCTATGACACACGACGATCCACTCGGAATTCTCAGCTCCGTGTTTCTCACCCAAAGGAGACAGGCTGAGCATCCCTGGGTGCAATCACACCTCAGCCTCGGCGATGACTTCCTCACGTATTAGAACGCAGCCCCCTACACGGCTGCAGCTGAGAGCCGGGGAGTTATTGGAACACGGCAGGAGAAGTGTGCACTGCAAAGCAAATATGTTGCTTATTAATAGGCTGGTTTGGTGAGTAGTACCTGGAGCAGTGCCGGGAGGGACCGTGAGTGAATGCCAGGAGTGCAGTGTGTGTGTGTGTGTGTGTGTGTGTGTGTGTGTGTGTGTGTGTGTGAGTGTAAAAAGGAGAGAGGGAAGAGAAATTTTGCTGAGAGAGCAGATTCATACTGGCATAACACACACACACACACACACACACACACACATACACTATGTGTTCAAATAGTTAAAAGGCTATGCCTTTGCTCACACACACACACACACACACACACACACACACACACTCTCACGCACACACACACACACACACAGCAAGCTAAGGTAAACACTTTTATTTATGACACTGACAAAGATGTGCTTAATGAGGACGTTTTCCTTTGGTATGTCTGCACATGGTCGGTTAAAACTTGACCTCTGTGCTGGATAATTATTAGCGAATGTTATTGAAACATTCAATCAAAACATTTGTTAAATGTTTCATGTTTATGTGGTCACAGTATGACAACAACAAAATGCTGGCCAGTTCTGTGTAGCACTCATCCATATGGCTGACTGCCACTTGGAGCTCTCTCTCTCTCTCTCTTTCACTCGCTCTCTCTCTCTCTCTCTCTCTCTCTTTCACTCGCTCTCTCTCTCTCTCTCTCTCTTTCACTCGCTCTCTCCCATGGAGAGGAAAAAAAAACCCTGGCTTAGTCCTGGACTTATTAAACCCGGGATTAATTTGTAATGCTCCCTTTCCCCCGAAGGCGACTCGCAGATTTGTTATCTAAAGCAAACAGGGCGAAGCGCAATAAAACTGAACGACAAAAGCACGTGAAGTTCTCCAGTTTTTAGTTGGATGAAGGAAGGGGTGTTGGGGCAGTCACAGGGTTTTAAGGGGCTTTTGGAGGCTTGGCGGATTAAAAAGGAAGTTGTATCCTTTAATATTTCCTCCAGTGCACAAAGAGGAAAGTGTGCAGAGTGGGTTTAATCATATATTAATAATAAGTTTTATTTGTATAGAGAGTGTCAAACACTCAGGGAGGATTAACAAAGGAGACAAATGTATACAGGCCAATTACTCAGACATTTATGACATGATAAAAGGATGAAATGTCGTGTAGCTATTTCTAACGAAAGGCGAGGATGAGTTAGGTTGTTTTATTTTGAACCAAGCTTTCAAGGCTGTGTGTCTCTATACATTAGTACTTAATTAGTTATTAATTAGTTATGAACATAAGTACACATCTGTATAACTAGTTTAAAGTGGGATAAATATTGATATATGGCTAAATCTAGATAGTTTTGGAACTGGTATAAAGTAATACATACTTTCATATTGACTATTATATTAATTAAAGGCTCATACCTGTATAGTTTTAATTTATTTTACCTACATTAATGCAAACTGAGTAAATTACTACAATTACTGGTTTAGATTTATTATTTATTGTAACATCTTTCTACTTACTTAATACTAGCCCTACTTTTCTGATTTACTTTACCGCTTTTCCTTTTTCTTCTTTAACTGGTTGTTGAACAACTGCAACAAAATAATTTCCCTCTGGGGATCAATAAAGCTTTTCTGATTCTGATTAATATGAAAAATGTTGTTTTGTTTTCAAACAATAAATATATGACCTATATTAATGTGCTGTAACATAGTACATGGTATATAGTTTAATATATAGTGTAATTATATTCTGCAACAGGGGTCTTCAGCTTTACCCACAAACAGTCAGTGTGGCCGTAGGCTTCATTCCTGCCAAATTACAGCCACACCTAATAGTTAAGTAAAGCTCATCTGATTAAACATGCAGGATCAGGTGTGGATCCTAATAAGATTTAAAAGTCCTTATTTTTAGTTCAACATATTACATAGAGTATATATTGAATAATGTATAGTGTAACAGAGTATACTGTACTATAGTGTATAGTGTAATATATTTTATATAGCCTATATATAGAAAATATAACATATAAAATAATGCTGTGTATAGTGCACTATTATGTGCAGGGTGTAGTGTAATATAAAGTATAGTGTACTGTGTAGTGTAATAGAGAATATAGTGATGTGGTGTATAGTGCACTATATTGTGTAGGGTGTATAGTGCACTATATTGTGTAGGGTGTAGTGTAATATAGAATATAGTGATGTGGTAAATATTGCACTATATTGTCTAGGGTGCAGTGTAATATAGAGATGTTGTGAATAGTGCACTATATTGTGTAGTGTGTAGTGTAATATAGAATATAGTGATGTGTTATATAGTGCACTATATTGTGTAGGGTGTGGTGTAATATAGAATATAGTGATGTGGTGTATAGAGCACTATATTGTGTAGGGTGTGGTGTAATATAGAATATAGTGA
>JAQQZX010000003.1:7470925-7492121 GCA_030068355.1 Notoglanidium maculatum
CACACACACACTCACACACACACACACACACACACACACACACACACACACACACACACACACACACACACACACTGTTAACTGTTGTAATCTCTCAGTCTCTCAGATCTCTCTAACACCTTGTACAGTACCTTATGTGCTGTGTGATATCATCACTACTGCTTTCAGTAGATAATAAATGCTTTGGACATACAGGAATGATTGTATATACTGTAGCTCACTGAAAAAAATATAATTTAGCTCTGACCTGCAAATGCAGCTTTGCAAATTACCAGCATACTCTGTCACTGTCACTATGTTGCATTTCATAGCAGGTGATGTTCCTTTTTACCATCATGTTTTAATACACTTTTCTACTCTCAAAATGGGGTCCGGAGACCTCCAGGTTATTGTGAAGCATTATTATTATTATTATTATTATTATTATTATTATTATTATTATGAGCCTGTTAGACTGGCCACTTCAGTCTAATGGATTTAATTGGTCCAAACCTCAATAACCTATAAACAAGTAGCCGATAAATAACATCAAGTGAAATCTAATTTTAATAAAAATAGGTTATAATACAGTTAGAAGGATCTATTATTCTCAAAAGTTTGACAACACCTGTACTATTTCACTATTGTTCCTCTGAATGTAACTTTACCACTGTATTAGTTTTAAACTACTGATGTTTAGACCACATTGTCTAGCATTATACACTGCACATTGTTCTGTTATGTGCTCTACTATGCATGTATGATGAAAATCAGTGTGTTCTCTTCTAATCTAAGTGATATTCACTTTTTATGATGCAGTAAACATATGTTGGTAGTGGAGTCAGCACCATGCGTCATCAGTCCAACATCCTGGTTGTGAAGGATCTGTGATCTGTGGCAGAGAGTGGAGCGTAAATCAGTCGAGTGTGTCTGCCGTATGGATGCAGTCGGTGCTGGAGGTGCCATCGCTGAGCCTGGTGCAGAAGGGGCAGATTCGAGCACATCACATCCACGTGAATGAACCTACTGTGCATGTCAAAATGAAACATAGGCTGAGAATCATTCACCCCTGCCAGCTCATTACAAGAGCGATTATGTACTCTCAAAGAATGTATTGTGTCACACACAGTGTATATATCAAGTGAATGGGAAGGGCACTTCAGTAAGATGGCTGCTTTATTCTGATATTGTAAGAAGGTGATCTCAAATATTTCCAGCATCATTCTTATATGGCTTGTGAAGATTAAACAGAAGAGGTTGACACATATTTGTGTAACACACAGTGGTGTGCATATTGTGTGTGCTCTGTATCTGCACGCTCACAATAATGACTCAAATTTTTATTAGAAAATTCTTGCACCCGCTTGCAAAAATGGAAAATTCATGTAACAGATAATAGACAAAAGACAGGAAATGGAATAGGCTTGGCTGCAAAATTGCTCAATTCTCTTTAAATTCAGTCCAACAGGAACAAAGAAACAAACAAAAAAGGCCCAGAATCATCATGATTAGAAACTGTCAGTTCTCTCTCTCTCTCTCTCTCTCTCTCTGTCTCTCTGTCTCTCTTTTCTTAACCACCTGACATATAAATAAGACCTTAAAATGGACCTCTCAAATTGAGTCCCGGCTAAAACAACCAAGTCATTTCACCTCCCGACAACAATTGATCAATTGTAATTACCGACCTGTGGATTGACCCTGTAGTCTGTCTGCTGTCCCTGGAGGGACCCTACAGAGCGAGCGAGCCCCCAGTAACAGGTAGACTCTGTAGGACAGTGCAGGAGACGGAGGCTTTTAATTGCTCTGTGCAGTGCGTAATTGAAGGTTCAAGAGTGTTGCCATGAAGAGTGTGACTTCACTTGGCCTTGTCTAATTAATCCCGTCACACGATCCTTCTGCCTTCAATTTTCACGTTTGGCGAGGTGAGAATAAAGCTGGAAATATAGGTTTGTAACTGTATGCCTCTTGCTGAGCCAGATGCACACAAATAAAGCCATATGGAGGAGGGAGTTTTTGCTGGGATTCCAACTTGAAGCGTTTCTTTGGGAACTTCACGCGAGTTCAATATAATATGTACAGCTACAGTAGCTATAAATAACTTGTTGCGATTTGGAATAAATTCAAGCTGCTTCAAAATTTAGATTTCTCTGTCAAATCTGTGTTGAATTATTAAACAGGCTTTGAAGCTCTGATGCCATGTTGCTTCTTACACACATACATCTTATAGTAAATATCCACTATTACGATCATCTTTAATGTTTAACACAAAATGCTGCTGATGTCACTGTGATGAAAGAGCTGGATAGTGCGCTTATTGTACAACACCACGTCCAAAAGACGCGTGACGGACTGCTTGCTGGCAGACAATGAATGAACTGCTTTAGCAGGAGAGCAGAGGGGGAAGGGTAGCTCACAAAGCCAATGCTCAACGCTTCGAATTGCATCAATATCTGAACTGTTATTTTCTAGCTTGGACTGCTATCTAATAACGCTAATGACAAATCCAAAATGAAAAACAGGTTTGGATTATTTATCAATTTAATTAAATAACAGCACTCAAAACTGATCAGGAATAGAAGTCTTAAAGGCAGTTGTTGAGTTCTGTCAACAAATGCTTATAATACATCACTGTATAATGCAAATTCAAACTACACTATCTAAAAACAGCATTCCTAACAGAATGTTTTACTAATTTCTAGTCGACTTTTGCAAAACAAGAAATTCTGGTTACTTCCTGTTTCCTGAAGAGTTTGTTGTATCCATGTGAGATCCGTCCAAAACAGAGGTACGTCCATGTTTAGGTGTTTAAGAATTAATTACACAAATTAATTTTAGAAAAAAGCGTTCATGAAATAATAAAATAATTTCACAAAGGATACTTTCGCATTACAAGGCTGAATTTTTTCTGCCTTAATGTGACACAGATCTGATCTTTTCAGGGCTGTGTGGACAGACAAATCCAATCTTTTCAAATCAGATTTGAGTCAATTTCATACGTGGTCCTAGATGCAATACGTATCCGATTCATGGCCATGCGACAAGAATGAAAATGTCAGATTAGAATACAGCTGATGGACTTTTTGTTGCAATACATGCATTAGCTACTAGTATGATAATTTTGTCAGTTTTAATACCATGAGTCGTCTCACAAATATGACAAATATGTTTTTTTGGTTGTTGGTGATGCAGATTCCTCGTCACTGTGAGCATGCATGCCGTTTCAGAGGACAGACCCGTTCTCATTAAAGTTAGATACAGGTCACTTGCAATTAGGAATATGTACCATCAACATAGGCAAATCTGATCTGAGCAAAACATCAGAATTGAACAATAAGGCTTGTTATGTGAATGTAGCCAAAAATATGTTTCTCATTATGGTTCATTGACCGCTCCAACAACTGGCCTTAGAAATAAATAGGTTTTCTGTTCTGATCTTTTCTTGGTGCAGGGAATGAGGACAAAATTATTTTCTGTGGCTATCACACACTTAAGGTCACAATCTGTATCTGTTTAGTGCTCCAAATATGAAGTGGTCCTGGTCTAAAACCAGATATTTTTCTTTTTAGTAGAAATGTGTGCAGGACTGCTCTTTTTAAAATCCTCCGTGTGCAGCTATTATTTTTGCTTGTACCTGTCTGCATCATTTTCTAATTAATTTAGTTGGTTCAATTTTCCAAAATAAAAACAACTTGTTCACCTAATTTAAAGCACAATGACCCTGACCAAGCAGTTGCAATGAATGAATGAATGAATGAATGAATGAACGAACACTGTAAAAGCATTGCTATATGCTTATAGGCCATTCTTGTCCACATTAATGAGCATTCTTTTTGTTCCACAAGCTTCATATCCAACGCTCACTAAACATTTTGTCTAGTCTCAGCCAGAGGCCAATTTTATGCCAAGCTCTCTAACAAAGAAATTAACAAGTAAATTAAATACATGTATCTCCTATTTGTATCTACATATATTAGTGAATGTTCAGAACACATTATTTGTTTATTCCAAGTAACATATTCATATTTTTCATCTTTTCTACAAATGTGGTAGATCGAATTTTAGGAAATTAGACTATCACACTATTTCTTTAAGACTGTTTATTCATAAAATATAAATGACATCTGAGTGAAATATGTAAAAATATAGTTTTTACAGTTTTACAGTAATACCAGATGCAACTCAGTGAAAGCTTGTCTCGGAAACATAAGGCTGAAATCTGAGCCAGCAGAATGTGAGACTGGTCTCTTTTCAGCAGCTTGGGTCTTTAGCAATGGCTAAGAATTAGCCTCTGTTGCTTGCTGTCACTCTCCATACACCGATGAAGTAGAGCAGAAGCTGAACAAATAACCCATTAGCCACCCAGCAGGTTTAATCACAAGCATGTTGGCTAACTTTCACAAGGAGGAGTCGATATCAGCACTTTCTTGCTCTGTTTATACAGTTACATATGTCTATATCCACAAGACCCCGAGCTCGCGCCTGAGCAGAGGCCGGTGGCAGAGTTGGAGAGCAGGAGCACCGGCGCCACCTGACTTCCTTCTGTTCTGTTCACAGCACATCTGAAGATGGCAAACGGCACTGTTGCTCACACCCCTCCTCGATCGGCACATCGTCGTTGGACCCCTGCCACCAATTGCGAGCCAACCGAGTTAACAGACACTTCCGCTCCACACACAACGAACCATCTGTTTTTAAGGCAAAATAAATAATGAAATAAATGTCCCTCCTAACACCACACCACGTGTCCTCTTTCTAAAGCTGCATAACAGCGAGCTGTAATTTATGAGGGTTTGTTCTGACATGGCTCTGCATTAGCCGCTAGTGTTTTGCTTCAATCTGGAGTGCTGTGTGTGTTATTTTGCTTGGATTAGCATTTCCAGACGTTTTATCGTAATTGACTTGGCCAGGCTCCTTAACATGATCTTCCTCTATGACTATGACGGGTCAACGTTTAGAGCAACGGACCCTTGTAATAACACTAAATGAGCTGTTCTACTTATGCATTAGCAATAAGACTGACAGAAGCCTACAGTCAACCTTCTCAACTATACGCTTGGATTGTATTATTCCTTATTTCATGCGAAATTTTGGATCATTTTGTTTCTGTCAAAGTAAGGTAAATAGATAATAAGGTCCAGTTTCATAAAACTACATTATACAAGGCTTTATTTGGGAGCTAGTAGTCATAAACATCTAAGAGTTGTAAGCTCTTATTTAATTGCGTTAACAATTAGAGATTTGTCTTTGTCTATGAGATGCTAAAATCCACAAAGGCCTTGCTTTCCTCCAGCATTCATGTTTCACACCTCAAAGTTCCAAATTATTATTCAGTTATTCAGTGAAACTAATAGGGAGGTATGCAATTGCAAGAGTGATGAATCTTATTCCACTCTCCATAGTGTTTATAATTATTTATGACATAAATCGCCAAAATTATAGCGAAATATTGCTTTGTCTGTGCTGATGTGTGATATATGCCTAATTTCACTAATATGATGCTGTGATGATCCAGCCTTAAATAAAATAAAATAAACTGATAGCGTGTTGTGTATTTGAGTCTATTTTGAGACTGTTCTTATTTATTTATTTACTTTATGAACCCGAGGAGGATTGTGCGTGATGCACCTTTATCCATTTCCAGGGGGAGGTGTAAATTGTGTCTGTCTTCAAGTGTTACCACTACAATCCTGTTGCCTTTAGGGGTAAGACACATTCATTTTTGCCATTAAGGAGTTAAGTTACATTGCAATAAATGCATTATTTATCAGATTTGACACAGAGGCCATATGTTAGAAGAGAGATCCAATTTCTCTGTAAAAACTAAGCAAAGGAGAGAAAGAAATGTCATCATTCAAGGAACCTGTTTCTAGGTTACTTTTTAAAGGCTATTTCAGGAGCTGGTTATAAATGTCCTTTCCTAAATTTACCTCGGTTACATTACTCTCCACGCCACACCTATTAGTGTATTTTCCAAGCTCCTAGATGACCACACGTCATCTGTGGAAATTACACGGGCAAAGCACATGAATTGTAGTGTTTTAACTTTTTATAAGCAAGAGTTCATTATCTTTTCAGCTGAAGTGGATTTTCTGTTCCGAGGTTCATACCTGGGGAAAAGCTGAAACAATTTATGAAGGTTCTCTTAAAGTGCTCAATCTTGTTGCACAAAGACTTTTAGGTATCATATTTCCAGACCTCGTCTCCCCCCCCACATCGAACCCCCCTTTCTCTTTCTCTCTTTCTTTCTCTGGAGTGACAGATGGGTTGGCCCACCTCTCTGAGGACGGTCTTAGGCAGACCTGTGTATGCCTGACAGGATGGCACAGATCAGACGACATTGTGGAAGGTGAAGAGCTTTTTCATTCGCCAACATCACTGTGTGATGCGAGCAAAGGGGGCCAGTGGCAGCCTGAATGGCTGGGATGGATTCAAAAAGTGCGAGACCCTGTTTTGTGTACAAAACGATAGCACAGGCAGCTGGCAGTGAGCATATGACTGATAAGCTGCTGTTTGTCCTATGTGCTAAATCACCACTCTGTTTCACTAATCTTACTACCAAACTACTTTCATGCACTTGAATTGACCAGTAAAGCGATTTTGCATTATACTGCTCAATTTTTCCTGATACAATGACTCAAACTTGGCATTTAGTGTAAAACGATCAGTACACGAATATCCAGTCTAAAATAGATACTCAGTTATATAACTGATACTGTATGTGCATCATATGTAAGAAATAAGAGTTTGTTAGTTTAATAATACATGCTGAAGTGATTTTTTCCTCATACATTTCAGTAATTTTGTTAATTAATAAAAAACACAAACAAAACTATTTATCATTTTATAATTACATTTAATGATGTTGAATGTCCATGAAACAAGTTATCTCCTGTCATCACTTACATTATGGCAGCTATAAACAGCATTTCCCTCACCAGTCTCTTTTTATTCTCTCTTAAAGGTAATAAACAAAAAACACACCAAACAAACAAACAAACAAACAAACAAACAAAAATACTTTGCCATGGTAAGCAGAAATCAAAAAGTTTAAAAGTCCTCTTTCATGAAGACTCGGGCTTTTCCATGGTGGAAAACTTACAAAGCACTTTCACTGGAGATTTTCTTACAGGAAACGTCACCATATCAATAAATGAGTGTTTTTTGTTTGTTAAATAACATTTAAAAAAATCATTTATTATCATTAGAATGTGATATAACATTATATTATTAGACGAAGCATCTGAAATACACATTCCTGTGTTACTATAGGAACCACAAACTATTCGAACTTGTGCATTAATACTGTATAATTCAATCCAGCGCTGTAGTATAATCACAATCCACTATTACTTGAGTTATTATTTATTTATAATTCCTTCTGAACTTGTCTAAATTTGACTAATTCTGAAGTATATTTTAATGTAAAATTTATTTTAATTCTTGCTAGTGAATTTTCTGGCATCTTTCTTTTTCAAAATTATTTAAAATATTTTCTAAAATGAAAATGAAACAAAAGTAACTGCTTCGCATTCAGTTAAAAAAAAAAAAGCTTCAGTAATCAGTTTCAGTAAAGTCATGTGCATTACGTAGTTTTTGCTCTTTAACAATATCCTGCGGCTGAAAACTTCACATCCATGCGATTCCCGATCACACTCACGAGATGCCTCTCTGGCTGCGTGTGACCCTCGGCTACAGAGATGCACTCTAGCCAATTTCACCACTATATGAGCGCACATCAAGAGCTATTCATCAGTGTCATGCATGTCTCCATAAAGCCCCAACCCTGTGGGGTTTCGTCTGCTGTAAAGCCGCCAAGTGAGCAACGGGCAGCGATGTAATGAGTGTGGACCAGTGGCAATGCCTAGAATCAGTCTCTGCTCGCCGTCAATTACTGCTCCGACACGACGACGCTCTCTGGAGTCAGCAACAACTCCGCCGTCTTTGATCGGCTTGCTGAGAGCAATTATCAACCGAAGCCTTGGCGTGTAAATCCGATATGAGATCAAAATCTAAGCTTGAGCAAGCAACGGATGCACCGAGGAGGCCTTCACAGCAATAACGTTGCGTTTATTAAAAAGCAGGACCTTTAATCGTGAGGTACACTCACAACAAAAAGCATAGCGTGTACAGAATAGGTGCGAAAGCTGAAGTGGGGATGATTAGGTTGTAAATGTGTTCTGGTTGAGAAATATATTTACACAGTGTTCATGCTTTTAAGAATACTACAACTCTAATCTCTGTGTTGTATAGCTTAAGCAAAGCTTCTTCAGTTGACCTAAATAATTTGACTTTGCTCTGTGGATTACCCTGTGAATGATTTATGTATTTTCAGTGTCAATGGCTGGCTGTCGATGTGCAATAAGTGCTTTTTCTCAGGTTTTCTTACGAGCATTAAAACTTGTTGAGGTGCTCCAAACACATTTGGTTACACTAAGGCCCATTTGGTTTCATTTCACTTGTCAAACACTGCCAACTGGGACACAAACCATTTCCTATGAGCAAACATGGCACGCTGTAAAGCAGAGTGAGACAACGCGAGCCTCGGCAAACACAGAGGTGGATGGATGGGCACGGCGTGCCGGGCTAAATGGCTTAACACCAGCCACTCTGCTAATGGAGCTGACAGAGCGAGCAGGCGTTTGCTCACTGTAGAATGGGGGAGAATGGCAGAATTACTGTCACCTCACTGAAACATATGGTCAAAGTGTTTGTTAAATACACATTTTAAGAGATTGGGTGAATTCATTATGCACTCAGATGTTTATAGAGTTTCTGCAATGTTGGATGTACAAATGTTTGATTTTTTAAAAATTTATAGCCTGCATTTTGCTACAATAAACAGAGGAAAAATTAAATTGCTGACATGAAATAGGCATGGTGGCATTACAGTGACCAGAGAGCAGCGGTTCCATTTTGGTCAGGAAACACCATTTGTAACGGATTTGACTTTATGACCCTGGAAGCAAACCTGAGCAATAAGGGAAGGAGACACAGTGCAGTGGAGACACAGATACATTCAGAGAAATGCTTTCAATACACTTCAGAAGATAATTGTTGTAATGTAATGATTAATTGTTTAGCATCATTTATTAGCTCCAACAGTCTGTAGCTGTCATAAAACCTGTAGTGATGTATCTGGTGCAGTGTCTTATTAAATGATCTAGTGAAGGATTAATGTTATAAATGAGAAAAGTTTGTGCTTATTGCGGATCTATTTTTCAGAAATCTCTATATTGGTGATGCAAAATGTTGTGGTGAAAATTATTGATTATATAAAGTGGATGCCATCATATCTAACACTTCTGATTAATAATAGTTATGGAACCTTTCTTTCATCAGGATTCCCTTTTCAACTCCTCAAGGTCCACAAAATAAAACGTGACTTATTTTAAGGGCAGAGAAGGTTTTGCATGATATTTCAATCTGACATATTTGAATTAACCACCATTATTTGTGTCCTCTTGAGAACCGTGACGATCATTTTACCAGACAAATTTCACCACAGCTTTGTGCTAATGCATGTGCATGTTCTGTCATATGACCCTGGTGTTCAACTACCTTCACACAAAATTTAGGCCTTTTTTTTTCTTTTTCTTTTTTTTTTTAAAGAGCTCCATTCTGATTTTTTACAGAAGATTTTCAGCATCACACTCTGAAGGAGAAGAAGAAACAACCCTATTTAACCCTAACGCAAATGAATCATCACCTTTTCACCTGAGCTTGAAGATTAGTGCCATTTTCAAAAGGTGTGTTAACAAGGCTAGATTTGTAATCTCACCTTTCTTGACTTTTTTTTTTTTTTAAATAATAATGTTTTAATGCAGGAACTTCTACATAGGCCTATGTGAAATGAATCATTGCTTATGTTCATTATCCAATCTTCATTCACTTCAGTCTTCTATTTAATATCTGCTCTATTTTTTTTTTCCTTCATGTTTATCTATATAATGCCACTTCATTCTTGTTCCCACTGGACTCACAGCCACTGAGGCAAAGCTCAGGTTTGATCTGAGGTGTAGGACACACCACTGGTGTGTAAGCTGAGTTTTTCCCACATGAGCCTTTCAGGAACAATTTTAACAGGACCATCATTTAGACTGTCTTTTAAATGGAATATTTGTTAAACAGGGAACATTATCATGCACATAACAACTGGGAATATCTACTTAAATGTTCCAAATACAAACATGTGATAAACAGGAAAAAGGGTTAGGGTTAGGGTTAGGGTTAACCCTAACCCTAACCCAAGATTTAGATTTTTGTTACCCAAACACACACACACACACACACACACACACAGCTTGATGGAGCTGGATAAGAGCTGAGCACAGACAATATTTTTAATCTAGTTCAATTATAATCACGTTGCAATGAATATTAGGGATTTTTTTCCATTCACTGTCACATGTGAAAAAAGAAAATCAACTGAAAATGTAGATCTACATAAAACCATCCTTTCTAAGCTTTTACTTAATAAGACAGAATACTGAAAGCGTCCTTAAATTCAATGCGGTTCATGTTTAAATTAGATATTGATTTTCCCTGGATTCTCTTTTGACTAAATGCATTGTGTTCGGATCTCTTACCATTGGAAAAAAAACGCTTGTGGACATACAATAGCAAATTTTTCCATCAAAAACTGTTTCCTACAGCTGTAATTTTAGCTAAGTAACATTCCTAAAGCTCAAGCATGTAATCCCATTGTGTCTATTTATACTGGCTTCTGATTAAATCCTCTGTGTGAGTTTGTGTTTATACGTGGAAAAGCTTAACAGCAGGTCAAAAAGTGTTCTAAAAAAAAAATGACAAAATGACTAAAAAATGAATTTGACTGTTTGAGGAGTGACAACTCATTTGTATTTCAACACAGTTTTATTACAGAAGTGTAGCTATTGCCATTTCCTCCTCAATGCTGAATATATTTTTACATTCAATAAACACTGACTTATTTTTTTCTGCTGTAAAAAAGACAAAAACATGAATGAGTGTACTGCAGGGCATAGCTGCCATCTGTTATGGAACAACTACATGTATCCAATCACATGAAAAAGCAGCATCGATGTGTAGAAACCTGAATATACATGTTCATATGTTCAGAGATTGTGGAGGAGTCGGGAAATGAAACATTGCTCTCCAGACTTGGACTAGGAATTCTTAAAAAAATGTCTACAGGAAAGCTAAAATGTACATAATAATTACAGTATAAATTTGGCCTAAGTGTGCGTGAAATTATGAAACAATAGTTTCCTTAAAATAACGGATTGGAATGGGTTGATTGGCATACCCTGTAGAATATATATATTTTTTAAATTGTAGAAATGAAAGAAATTAAATGACAACAACAGAGGGTCAAACCAGTTTTCAAATCTTAAACAATCAGTCATCAGGAATGTTTATTTCTCTGTTTTCTCCATGTTCAGGATGGACCTGATCATCCAAAAGAAACAAATAACACAGACATTTGGAATTCCTCCATTGTAGTACTTCATCACTTATTTCTTAATAACAGGTAAGTGCATTTTATGGGATCTTGCTCACCCGTCGAACAGTGAATCACCTCAGATGTGTGCTTGTTTCATTTCACGGTGGAGACTTTGATAGGCTTTATTCTGTTACAAATACACTGAATTATTAGCTGCTACTCAGCATGACACCAAGTAGATGGGTAATGAAAATAAATGAGCACTCCACAAATGATTTAAAGAGAGCTTAGGAAAAGAGGTTGAGATTTATTCACCCACGTTCTCCAGACTAGAAACCTGCCTAAATAGATGAACACATATTTCCAGAAACAGCCGATTTCTCCAAAGTCTGCCCTGTGTGAATCTGGCATGCTCAAATCCCCCCCATTTATTGAAAAAGAAACGAACATCAAAGGAGCAACTACCGTAACCAGGACAGTAGGTTTTACACGCTGCCTGTCTCTGTCCATAAAGTGCACTCTTTGTCCCGGGGAACGACGGAGACGACAGGAGGAGGAATCCGGAGAAGTCCTGATCTCACTCAAAATTCTTAAGAATTCGAACGACTGAGAGTGTTTTTTGTTGTTGTTGTTGTTGGATTTCATATGAATGGAGTTGTAAGAAAAGCTACGAGCGATAACTCCTACACCACTGAAACGTTCATAACTTTTCATACTAGTTGTGAATTCTTATGAATTTTAAAAGGTGAGACCAATGTGGTAAAGTCTGTGCTGGGTGATCAGTAGACGTAGCCTTCGCTGTAAGGGTGCGGGTTACAGTAGGCGCCGTCCTGAACGTACGCCACGCTTTCGTCGTAGTGTGACAGTGGCACTGTCTCCTCTTCGTTGATCTGCCTCTCCATGTCGGTCTTCAGCACGGGCCGCTGATTGTCAGGGAAGGCCATGGAGAACAAGGCCTCGGGGTCACACACAAACTTATACACATATCTCTCTCCTGCCACCTGAAGAGCCAAAAAAAAGATGATGTGATCAGTTTGACTTCATGGTGCTGCTTGGACATGGACGTGAACATATTTTACTAGCTTTGTAATAGATTTTTGCCGAAAAGGTAATACATATTACATAAAACGTAATACATTTTTTCATAATGCATTAGCTTTGTCACATCCTTTACCTTCTGCATGATCCCTTTCTCGTAGTAGTAGCGTAACGAGCGGCTGAGTTTGTCGTAGTTCATGGCAGGGCGATTCTTTTGGATCCCCCAGCGTCGTGCCACCTTCGGAATAAAAAATGGCCATAAGAGCGAAAGAAGAATTCATTAATTCTCGACCGCAATCGGTCTTTATCACAGAATAGTCTCTAATTATATACGACACATATTATTTTAGTCTCTAAAACTCCTTCAGGTGGACATACTGTATGTATCATTGGAGATGTGCTCATTAGGATGAGTGAAGCATGGCAGATGTTATGGCACCTGTCCGCATGCCCCCTGCTTCTTTTTCAAATCTCCCTCCCTCTAGTCTCCCTGAACCTGCCACAGTCGGCCTTTTTTCATTCACGTCGTCCACCTGCCTGGTCAAACCCTGCAGCCCTGGGTCACCTGATGGCATGAATTGGCCCCCTGTCCCCTACAGCTGCCCAATGGGCCTGTGCCAGCTTCCTCCACACACACACACACACACACACACACACACACACACACACACACACACACACACACAGGCTAAAGGGAGCTCTGCTGTGCTGGATGCAGCTCACAAACGCAGCACTGTTAGTCTCCTTGAAAAACCTCAGCCAGTCAACATAGCTTTCGCTTTCGAAATATTTAGCAGTCAGCTCTCTGATGCGTGTTGTGTTTGGACGGACATAAAAGCTTGCTGTGTTTTAAACAAGGCCTGGCCTTCTTTATGGCCATCAAAACATGGCCGTGAGGTCAGACTCAACATTTAACATGGTGGTAGGTGGAGTGAAAATAACTTGACTTGGTTAAATGAGGATTGGCTTAAATTTGGTAAATTAGATGAAGTAACTCACAACATATTAGTGCTTCAGGACCTGATTTAGCACCAGCCTTATCTAGTAATAATCTCCTTGAAACGTACTTCGAGTTTTAGGTATCATGAATGCAGTGTTTAAATGCAATTTTCTGAATAATGATGCTCCATGAATAATTAATTAAATTCATTCATTTCTGTTAAGTGATCAGTGCTTTCTTTTCCAATCCAAGTAAAGCATGACTATATATTTCCCCAACATGAACCTGTATGTCAGTTTAAAATTTTGAGTTATGTGCTCAAATAAGTGTTACAAAACTAGTTAAGCCAATCCTTGTGACATTTCCTCTATCTCTTATTTACTGTACACGCTCACATGTGTGCACACCAGGTATGAGGAGGAATCCCACAAAAATATAACATTTTGCTAAAATTATGACTAAACATAGTGAAGGATAATATACAGTGGGATATTCAAGCCCTTAAACTGATGACTATTATTTAATTATTCATCTTAAAAGAATATTATAAGTAAAGTACATCATTGTGGTTTAAATGGTTGAAATGCATTTCACATTCATATTGTATCTATTTTAATGTAGTTAAATCTCCTTGTAATTCTTTTTGTCTGTAATTCTTCTCATTTCATCATTAATCATATTGTTTTTTTTTATTTTAAGCTTGAATGGTGGGAGATCATTTACCTTACCTAAAACTAAAATGCTAGAAAAAGCATTTAGTAACATTTGCTGCCAACAGAACAAGACCGCTTCGAACTTTATGTTAAAAATGCCCAGAAATAATCTTAATAATCTTTTAATTTGTTTTATTAAATAGCTCTTAATAAGAAATATTATGTAAATTTGTCTAGCATATTTTCATGTAATAGGACATTATCTTTTGCAGTGACGCACTGATGGTAGGATTTGCTTTGGTTGCAGTACCTCTTCAGGTTCGATGAGCTTGAACTCCATTCCCCGGCCAGTCCACGCAATGAAGTGGGAGTTGGAGGGGTCGTCCAGCAGGGCCACCAGGAACTGCCAGAGCTGCAGCGAGCCACGCCTCTGATAGGTGGGACCCTCACGGTAAAGCCCCGCCTCCTGTTTGATGTCCCCTGCAGGCATGAAACGGCTGATCAGGTCAGGTTTTCAGCAGGGTGTGTCAGTAAACCTCACAGGTCAGAATACAGGCTGTTTCTGCCACTTAATCATCAAAATAAATCAGCTCGTAATAGTGGACAACAATGAAGCAATGCAGATTTGATGCATTGTAACAGCAAAACTAGTTTAGTCATAGATAATGTAGAATATCCACAATACTAGGAAATAAACTTTCATGTAGAAGAGCCCTATTGCCCTGTAGATAGATAGATAGATAGCCATAAATATATTGCATGATAATATTAATTTTCCCAAAACTGAAATATAATGGCAAGCATCTAGTCATGACATGTAATTAGTTGGATAATATGTTAAGTATCACATGATTTAGTGTTGACAAGCAAACAGTGAATATGTATAAAAATAATAAAATAAAAATATTTAGTTAGTAAAAAAAAAAGTTTGAATACTTTACAACGAATATAAGGTAATAAATATAATGTATAAATTATTGTTTTTTGTTATTTAATATTTACAAAAAATATTATTTAACCATGAAAAAGTAAGCAAAATTAAGCAACCTGAAACTGAAATATACTTTATTACCTTATTATTAAAATATACTTAATTTCTTATTGATGACAGTTAATAACAGCTAAGCTGTGAAAATGCTGACACTCGACGATACCTTGCTATACATACAGAAAGTGTACTCTCTGGACAAATAAATAAATGTAAATAAATAAATAAATAAATAAATGAACTCGCCCCTGTAACGGTATGGTTTTACTTTGGAGTAACGTTTTATTTTCATTAACATTTAATATTGTAGATAGTTGAATTTTTCCGCTTATTTTTACATTACCACTTCATTTGGCATGAAAATAATGCATATGATAAATTCATTTCTCAGAAATTATTTCACTGCCTGTGTAAAGCTGAACCCCAGCAGCTATTTATGACATTTTATCAATAATTACAGTAATACCCAATAACAGTAATTCTTTCGGGCACTGGCTTTTAATTGAATCCGTTTTGAATAATGTTCTCTTAACTTCGTTGATGAAAGCACAACATGCCAGAACCCATATGCATGCACGCACACACACCCTGACGTCACTGTTCCACTAGTTTGCATGGGTGTGCTTAATCACAAACCGTACAGATTACTCATTTCCAGGCAGTAAGAAACTGAAGATCCGACGTCAGTGTTAGGCATGATGAGACTGCAGCTATAAGTGCTGCGTGTTAGGTGTGTATATATGTTTAGATTTATATTTAGATAAAATATGTGCCGTTATGACACATGGTGTGTGAAAGACAGCTTAGCTACACACAAGGATTTTCTCATACGGCAAAAGCATTCACCTGAGAATCCTTCAATAAAAAAATCTTTGTACTTAGTACACAATGTCTACAATGACGATTACATTGCAAAATAAATCTTACCTTCAGCCTTTTCTGGTACGACACACGTGTCATCATAGAAATGCCTGGTGCCTTTATCAAACATGCAACCTGCAGCAACAAGATGTCTTATTATTATGTACAGAATTTACAGGAATGCAGATGAAACTCACATGACCCACTTTCCTTTAACAGGAAACAAATGTTAAAGTGAAGTTTTAAACAATACCTTCAGTTCTGTTTGCATGAGCCAAATAACCCTCTTGTCTCAGGTAAACCGAGTGGCAGCTAGGCACTTCTGCACAACATAAAGAAGGAAATAAAGAACTGACTTGAGTAGGAATACATTTCCAATGCCATAAATTAAAGTACAACATCGGGACATAAAATAAGGATCAAAAACCTGCGAGCATTTGGCACAGCATTTTTCATCTTGTTATCCTGTGTTGTAATTCAATCAGAGCAAAGGTGCAGTTTCTAAGTGAATGCTCAATAAAACAGCTAACCCTGTTCATTTGAGCCTATAAAGATCTTTCAAGGCCTCATCCAAGTAATGGCCCTGTCGAGGAAATTACTGTTAATTAAATTAGCCACTGCCCTCCCATCCTCTCTACAGCACACAACAAACATGCTCTTTTTATGCGACTAGATTCTTCTAAATGACAAGGCAAAGACACAAAACACGCCGAGGTTTTCACCCTTGAAGTAAAGAAATGTTGTTATGTAGTGTAGGTTTGGTTTTGTATGATTTTAATTATACGCATTGAAAATAGAAAATATAAATATTTAAATAAAATATGCACTATACATGCGTACATGCATCTGAATCTGAATTAAATAACTCTTCAAATTTATTTCCTCAAAATGCGACGTGACGTGTGTTTCTCAGGAGAGGGGATTAGGGCATGTGTCCTGATCCACATAACCACTACAGGAAGCAGCTGAGGGCCAGACGCTACATTCCTTCCTGACAGGCTGCTCCAGTTTACCTCTAGGTTTTTTTTTTGTTTTTTTTTTAATGAATGAACAGCAAACGCCACTTCATTCATGCCAGAGCTGGGCCAATAGCCTGAGGGCCCCGGGGGAGAGATTACAGGGGCCCGTCTCTCCTCCTTGCTGCAGCCAGGCCCTCAGGAAATGAGACCAGAGCCCCTTTTACTCTACTAATGCACTAATTGTATCAGTCACCCCATCCCTCACACAGCCGCGATAGAAAAAACAGCATTTACCGGAACAGTCTCAGACTCTTTCCTGTCATACTTGTGGGGAGGTTAGTACACGGCTGAGGGGAGGTTATTAGCAAATTTAGGCTGACTGTTCCCGCTAACCAAATGCTAAACATCTGTGTGCTATGTATAATTAATTCATTTGTAAAAAGGCACTCCAGAAAAGAGGAAAAGCTGAAATGTGCTGAAATGCACAAGGAGGATTTACATTAACATGTGACCCAATCCAAAAATCATAATACTGTATTGCATCTTTACTATAGGGTTTGCTTAATTTAACACAGACCCTGTGTGAGAAAAGCTTACTCAGAGCAATGTCCTCTCCTCAACTTATAGCATATTATGTGCTGTGTTGTGCTGATGTAAATCACCTGAGTCATAGGTGAAATCTCGAGGCTCTTGCTTTATCATCATAGAAGTGGGGTAAGATTGAGGCAGAGGGGCTCCCACCATGAGCGGATGCTCAAACAGCGGATCCGAGTATTCCTGCTTAAACCCTTGGGACTGGAAGGGAATGCTAGGTTCAGACATTTGTCTGTGGTACAAGGGACGCCCGTCTCGCCCCATCGGAACCGGAGAAGGGAATGAATGACACGGCTCCGACAGCTGACGCCGGAACCTGAGGAAAGTCGTTACAACCGCAAAGTCAGCAAGGAAAATTATTTCATTAAAAAAAACCTTTTAACACTTTTTCATGAATGGAACTGTGCATTCACTCAATTAGTTATGTAGCACGGCTAAAACATATGTTCTGATTAAACTTTGCCCAGTGAAACTCAAGTGCATCAAGAAAAGGGCCACAACAATCATCTCTAATGTCTCTCATCCATCCCTAGGATAGAAAACATAAACTTCTAACCCTACTAGGGAGCTCATCTCATTACTGAATACTATTTCAGTTTTGAATAGAAAATAGTTTTTCATCATCAAATTTCACCTGTACATTTGCACTCAACTCAAACTGTATCAGTCAGTCTCATTTAATATCACATTTAGTTATTATTTAATCTGGCATTTTTAAAGTCTTCCTGTTGTCTTGTGCTTTAATGTTGACTCGCACACACACGGAGCTGCACAAATCCACCAATACTGTCACGTGGAAATGAAGAAAAAGAAAAAAAACATTCCCAGCATCTCACTTATTTAGGACAATCCCATTTTCTTACTGTCTTTCCATTTTGTTGACATTAAATAATTAACAATAATCTTCTGCCCTCAAGGTATCTTTATCTAGTAAACATTTTTCAAATTTCAAAAATTGTTGTGAAAGCCCTAGTTTGCTATGTCCAGTGCCTTCTCTGCTTCAGAAAAAGCTTTTAACAGACTGTCATGGTGCTACACTTTTCTGACACTGATTTCTTCCATCCAATACTGTTGTGTTGTCCTGGCTGGTTAGCATACACTGTCCTGTGTATTCATTTCTTATCATATTTTGCACAAATCTTACACTGTCTTGTATTTGCACTTTAGATAATCCTGTTTTCCATTTAAAAAAAAAAAAGTTTGTTGCACCATGCTCCTAAAGAAGTCCCATATTTATTGTCATTCCTCCATATAAACTCACTTGCTTTGACTTCGACTGATACTATAATTGATTCGAATTGGTTTCAGTGTGAATGGTTAATAATATATTAATAATATTAATAAAGAATGTATTCCTCTAATAAATCCAGTTTGTTTTGAATGTATAGCAGACTTATTCAAACCTCACAGTTAGCGCTTTAATAACTATTTTCAGATCATTAGCAATAAGTGATGACATGCCTAACGACAGTGTTGGACCCCTGTCTGGTTTATATAGTATAGAAATGAGGGCTATATTCATAGAAAGGGATTATTGCTGATTACGGTTGCCAGAAATCCTGGAACCCTGGGATCAGAACCTGCTTGTGGTAGATCAAGCACATCTCTCTAGTATTTATATATCTTGAATATTGACTGTATACCATGGCATTTAATCATCATGAGCATTTAAACACTCCATGAAGCAGGTACAGGTATATATCTGATATGACCTATATGCATAAATAGCTCAAGCCTGTCTTGGCTCAGTATTTGCATAAATACCTGTGGTCAATGCTGTAGGTGGTGTCAGGGTGGGGCTGCGGGCCGTTGAGGTGGGGGTACGTTCTATCTGGTTTGGGGGTGAGGCCGGCGCTGGGAGACACATGGTGCTGATGGGGGGACACGGGCGTGCTGCAGGGCGTAGTCGCAGGACTGGAGCCCTTCATTCCTGCTGCATGCTTTTGCTCGTAGGCACTGCGATCATCAGGCAATGAGAGGAGATTGGTTAGAGCCATAAGGATTTGCAGAGAAGAAGCTCTATCAGGATAAACTCCTGGAAATGTATGTAATTGTGTACATTAGCTGGAGAACTTTGTTTAACTACCTTGCACATGAGATCTGCAGCTGACATCAACACTTCAACTTTGACTTTTGCAAATGCAATTACATGCCATTCAGACTCATTTAAACATAACACACACATTTCTACCATTTCATCCTTCAGCTCAAAAGAGAACATCGTTCGCACTGCGCTCGCTAGTTTAGCTCAGGTGTCATCAAGCTAGTCGTATTTTTCAGCACTGTTTTCGTTTGAGTCCAATTTACACCCTTTATAACATGGAATGTAATGAGTGTATCATCAAATCAGTGGAAAGATGACTGTAACCAGGCAACCACGTTTCATGTGGATGGTTGTCCAAGTGGAGAGAAAATTAGGTACATGTACTGCGATACAGTAATTGCACTTTTTTTTTTGCCCCTTGGGATTTAGATGCACCTGCTGTTTTGTTTCACATAGCACAATTTCTTCTGAATGAAAAATTGGAGATGGGGGTGTGTGGAAATTAGGAATATTGCACCACTACATTTTGAAAATGTTGCTTCACTCATACTGTGGAACCCTGAACCACAAGGAACAACATAAGATTATACTCGTATATTGTGCAATATATTAAGTAAATATTAGGAGACAAATTTGCAACTTGTGACACGGAGCAATGGCCACACAATGTTGCACACACACACACACACACACACACACACACACACACACACACACATACAAAAGTGAGTCACACTAGGCTTGAACAGGACCACGCAGACTTGGACTGTGGGTTTCTGTGGCTGCTGAAGAAATTAATCAGGAAAAAATTAACCACAGCAAGAAAAGCCAGTAGGAAGATTAAACAGGGAAAAAAGGATAGAAGATTCAAAGTTATTTAATATTGCAGTTATGCATGAAGAGGATGATTGGATATTTATAAATTGTCTGTCTGTCTCTTAAAGCGTTATAAATTATCCAGTTACTACAGTGAAATTCATAGAAAGTGTATGCAGTAAAGCATGTTACATTTCTAAAGGAGGATAATGGGTTAAAGGAGCGCGGGGTTTCATTGGCCTTTAATCTTTGCTTTGTTTTCGTTTTTTTCTCAGAAATGGGCAAATTGTCCTCATTCTGAATCTTACGTGAATGCTGTATCAGTGACGTACGTGTGTGTGTGAGTTTGTGTGTGTGTGTGTGTGTGTGTGTGTGAGTGACCGTACCTGATGTTGTACATGCATTTCTCTCCATAGTGGAGCTTGAAGGGTCTCTCCTGACTGCAGGCGGATCCCAGATTAGCACAGGGGCTGTGGGGCTCATGCTTTATCCTCAACTGCAGCCCGTGGAACGCCACTGTGTACGTGTGATAAAGAGAAAGGGAGAATGTACCGATGAAAATAATGAAGAAATTAAAAATGCACTGATAAAAGAACTTCGGCTACCAACAAGGTGCTGAAACACCCAGAGAGAACCCATTTAATGAGTTGTTAACGCACATGTAGTGATACAAAAAGTATGATACATGAAACATAGTTCAGTTTATTTGCATCTAAGAGACGTGTCATTTCCTGGCATGGGTGTGACCCACTGAAAACGTATGCTCTCTTTTAGCTGTATGCAGATATCGCCCAGACAAGAAGCCTATCATTGATCATGTGGCGCTCTCTCTCTCTCTCTCTCTCTCTCTCTCTCTCTCTCTCTCTCTCTCTCTCTCTCTCTCACATCCCCTTCCCACACCA
>JAQQZX010000003.1:7492221-7514894 GCA_030068355.1 Notoglanidium maculatum
TTGAGCAAGGCCCTTAACCTTCACTGCTCACTTGTATAAAATAAGATGTATGTAAGTTGCTCTGGATAAGGGTGTCTACCAAATGACATAAACGTAAGTAAAAAAAACCTTTTCAAATATTAAACACCATGTTAATGTTTAATTTCTGATTTTTGGTACTCTTAGTGTTTCTCATTACACCACTGCTGCTGAATTCTCCGTTCTGATTGGTCATAACAGCAGTGCTGACAGCAGTGCAGCCACTAATCACACGTTTTGCACTCAAATGTTGACCTTATTACAAGTGTGTTCATTTTAAGCGTGCTATCCAGTGCCAGGATGGGTTCCCTTTTGAGTCTGGTTCCTCTCAAGGTTTCTTCCTTTTGTCTTTCCTTTCCACCATCGCCACAGACATGCTCATTAGGGATATATATATATAGAGAGAGAGAGAGAGACAGAGAGAGAGAGAGATTCATAAGCTTATATTCAGAATTTATATAATTCTGTGAAGCTGCTTTGTGACAATGTCTGTTGTTTAAAAGTGCTATACAAATAAAAACTTCAATTCAAAAATTGAATTGAATTGCAGTTTATATTAATACGTTATCGTTTCTATAGTAACGGCTCATTCGCTGGGACGTGTACAGGGGACACTGTAAGGAGGTTATGAAACGAGTCTCCAGTGTCAGTACTTTGTAACAGTCAGAGGTAAAGCTTTACGTTTTCCAAGCTGTGTGTTTGTTTTTATCTTATTAATTTGAGCGCCTGTTTATAGCTGCTATGGCCAGTGAGAACAGCAACTAACTTTCAACTACAAGTGGATAAAGTGGAGATCATGCATCATTCTTTATTTAATAAAAGGTGCAATCATTGGGCAAATTGCTGTGGTATAAGAGGAATAAACTATTGATTGATTGATTTATTTAGCTGTTTTTTTATAAACCTAGTTTATAAACAAGTTTATAACAAGTTTTACCTTGTTAATAATCTAGTAAATATGTTTAGAAATAGGTTTGATAAGCTTATATTGAGTTTATAGCAATCACACCGTCAGAAAGATCAGAAAGTGTTTTACAAACCGCAAAATTACAATTAAAAATAAAAAACAAAAACACTATAAAAATATTGATTGAAATATTAATGTTTATAGTTATCTTTATTCAAAGTGTGTTGTGGTCTCTATCAAGAATACTCTGCATGCTAGAACAAATGAAACATGGCATAAAGAAGAGCCTAAAGCTAATACACATTTCCTGGCTTTTGGAAATTGTTTTCCAGAAACTGGTCAGAATTACCTTCAACAATCATTTTAGAGATAATGATCATATTATTCTGCTGGCATATGAAGGAACATCCTGAGAATACCTGGGAGTGAGTTGCTGTCTTGCTTTGTGTACATGTGAACATACATATATATATATCTTTTTTCCAGTCTTCACTGTCAGTCACTGAGAGGCAGACAAAGCGTGAGCGAGACCTACAGGAAGATGTGACAGGACTTTCATCCACCTTTGTCTGGCTTCCTGAATAAACCCAAACACATCTTCCTTCCATTTCTGTCTTTGAAGCCGGGAGAGAAAACCTGAGAGCTGAACCCTGAGGGAAACACGCAGCCTTCGGCCAGCCTCTTGTTATTAGCCCTGGAAGACAGGCCAAGACCTCTGTTTTTCAAAAAATGAATGCATACACTGGCAGACCACCAACAGCGCTGCCTTCCAGGGACGCTCGCTGCATGCTAATATGGCGCAGGCTTTAACATTCACAGTCCACTTCCAAGCCTTTATTCCACCACACATAAAAATGTTCGCATCTATTTATTTGGTTGAAGGTTTTACAAAAAAGTGACGCATTTGAGATGGAATGTATATTAAGCATGTAGGTGTGTAGATTGTAGATGAGTTCAGCTCCAGGGCACAGCAGTGACAGCCTCAGGACTGGCGAGGGGACAGAGTTGTTGAGGAGGTTAAGTAAAAAGGGAGCTTTAGATTGATCGGGTCAGCAGCAGCCATCTTACCCTGGGCATCTCACAGTGGACACACTGCATCAAGCACTGAGTCAAGACTTCAGTCTATCCACACCAGGCATGTCTCAAATGCTTTTTCTCCTGCTTGTAGTGAGTATATAAGTGTAACAGCACATCTCGATTAAAATCCATCAATCCAGCATTCAGCTACTAAGAGGTGAGTTTACAAATGCAGTGGTTTTTATTTTTCCATGAGATAAACATGGCTCACACCCTTCTAAGCCTCATCCCTTCTCGGCCACACCTCTTCTCACCGATCACTCACATTACATTTATTTGACGTTATATAACGTTATCCAGAGTGACTTACATACATCTTCGTTTATACAAGTGAGTGCTGGGGTTGGAACTCACAACCTTCCGATCACTAATCCAACAGCTTTACCACTGAGCTGCCACAGACCCTCATTCCTTTCTCTCAGATTCCTGTATAAAAGTCTCTCAGAGTCACACTTCTGTACAGGATTATATATATAATAGGGTAGTGAGGATTCAAAGTGCCCAAAGAAGAGGAGCTCAAGAGGAAGACTTGTTTGCCATGTCTTGTTCTCTTCATTACTAAGCCTAAGCCATTACTTCTTTTGTCTGTAATGATCTGTCAGCTGTAATTACCCGTCCAGCTAAACCACTGGGAGAGTAAACAACTGCTGTGTATTTGTAAGTATTGTAAAGAGCAAAATAGCATCCCAGCAAACACAGAACGTTCAATTAACGTTAGTTTATGGTTCTCCTTTGGTTAGTTTTTTTAGTTTTGGTTAGAAACTAGGGTTAGAACAGAACGTTCCCCAAATGTTTTGTGAACTAAAAACTCTTATGTCCATTCTCTTATGGTTGCATTGTGGTTTTCACACAATGTTCCTAATTGGTAGTGTTTTCATATTTATTCACACAACCATATGAGAAGGTTCCTAGAACGTTGCACAGAGGTTGACAGTGCAAAGTGATGGATGGTTAGGGGGATGTTTCAAGCAAATGGGAAAGTTCTCCAAATGTACTCCAAAGCTTTCCACAATACAAACTTTAGGAGAACGTTAGGAGAACATTCCATAAAGCAAAACATGCAAGCAAAAATTAGCTTTATATTTTATGTTAAACAAACTTTCCTGGCAAATATAGGACAACCAAACAAACCTTCAAGGAAAGTTCCAGTAACCAAAAAATAACGTTTCTGGAATGTTCGAGGATTTGGATGCAGCTACAGGTTACACAATGCTGACATCTTTGTAGATTATGACTTTAAATACAATGTATGTAGCATATGGAAATTGTGGTTTTGGGTTTTCAGTTTATTTCTATAACGCTTACACTTCACATGCATGAGTGAAAAAATAGACATGTCCACTACAGGCCAGAATTTTATAAACCCTCAGATGTAAAAACTAAATATGTGAATAAACAATACACTGCTTTGTCAAACTTTTATTACAGGAAAATAATTGCTTTCCAGCAGTTTTTGGAAATAACTTGCTGCAAATCTGCGCTGCTGTGATAAAGGCAAGAGGCGGTTATTTGGATGAAACTCGTACTTAGGATCTTGCATTCATTAAATTGCACTTACAATGTATACTGTTACATTACACTTCGATAGCAGGTACTTTTAAGTATTTATAATATTTTCTTGTATTAAAAATTTGAAAAAGTAGTGTATTGTTTATCTTTTAACTTCTGTCCTGTAGTGTACATAATGCAAGACATTGCATATGTGGTTTGAGATGTTTTTATGTGTGAGGTGGCACTATACACAACATTTAAAGTGACACATCTTAAAGTGAATGACCCTGTACAGTCACTGTACCTGTCCATAGTGATGAATCGGGAGATTGTTTTTGAACGAATGTCTCTCTTTAGCACCTAGTTTACATCCCTGTCCTCAACTACACTGAAAAAAAAATCGTAGGCCAGAAGAATTCCCACTTGCGGAAACTAGACGTGCACTCGGAAAGCGCAGGCCGACACCAAGGACGGTATTCGACTCTTCTATGATAAGCAAATCTGCAAGCGCAACCACTGAGAATCTCTGAATATATCTCCAGCGGAGCCATCGTATTTCTACACTGGCTATGTTTTACCACTACTGAACTTTACTGCCATCTACTGGATGTTAAGGTGGCATAAGTATGGCATTGTTGAGTGTTGAATTCTGCCAAGGCCAAATGCTGTATCCAGCAACTGTAGCAAAAGAGAAACTAAATTTGCCTAATTGTGAGTCAGATCTGCGCCAAAATGTATCGTCTTCTTCCTAACACGCGGGGATATGCAATAAATAATAATAATAATAATAATAATAATAAGAGTAAGAAGAAGAATTCACTGTAATGTATGCATGACAAATAAAGGCTCTTATATCTCTCTTAACTTAATCAACAGTTTAGCAACTGATCTATGACAATTGCGGTAATTAAATTAATTGGGCTTTAGTATGTGCTTGATTATTAATTAAGAAGCCATTAAGCAGTTCATGATCACGGTAATTTACAATTAGTTGCTAAATAATTACACTTTAGTCAATGTAGTAATTTATTGTACTGATTAGTAGGGTTGGGTTCTGAACACATTTGAACCTGGAATTCGGTACCAGTCAAAACTGTTAAGGTTTGTTTCTTTTGTACTTTACTCTTTCTGTCATAACAAAAAATATAGTTTCAGTTGTAAAAAAACAAGTCCAAGCTTCACCATTTTTTTTTCACCATTTTGCTATTTATTTATTTTAAATGAAGCCCGTCTCCACCTCCCAAAACTGCCCCGCCACCAGCCTGGTCCGCACTGTCACAGGGTCCAGCGTGGGCACGACTGTCCTGACTGCGTGCTGGCTTCAACACGCTGCATGGGTGACGTCACACCGTCTCACGCTTCCTTTAACGTATACGTCACTCTCTCACCCAGATGGGAAATCTGCCACCAATTGATTTAATGTGAACTCGGTAGACTCGGTATAATTTGGTTAATTAATTAATGTTTTTAATTATAATTACATTTGCATTTACGTCATTCGGCAGACGCCCTTATCCAGAGCGACTTACATGTATCTCATATACAACTGAGCAGTTGAGGTTTAAGGGCCTTGCTCAAGGGCCCATCAGTGATAACGTGACAGTGCTGGGATTTGAACTCACAACCTTCTGATCATAATTATTATTACATTCAGTGACACTTTTATTTTAAGATATAAACTTTTGCCATTTCTATTAAATCAATTTTCCACATCCTCTACACATTTCATGTTTATTTAATCACATTTTTTTAGACTGCTGTCCTTTATGAGTGTTTCTGCGTATTTTGCATGTGAGCTGCTGTAGCACTAATTTCCCCTTGGGGATTAAAAAAGCGCCATCTTATTGAAGAGCTGCTATGGTAACATTTGATTAGTTAATACTAAGTTAGTGTGTACTTAGTAATTAATTAAGAAACCATATTGTGATAAATAAAACAATGAACATGGGACTGAAATGGATCGTGTTTAATGCAACTCGAGATGTGCTCGTGCTCGTCAGTAATATATTATCTTCACTTTTCCTCTCGACCTTCACTAGTTTCCAAAATCTGCCCTTTTTCAGTAGGTCTTGATGGTAGAACAGGATTCAGTACTTTATATATTATATATCGTTACACGTTACATACATTATGCATAATACTGTTATATTTCTTTAAATATATTTTCAAATTTAGGGTGAAATATAAGTAAAATGCGTCAGAGGAATGGGCTTTACGCAGGCCGTAGTGTGAAACAGTTAAACCCATTACTCATGCTCAGATAAAGCGCTGCTCATTCAGTAGTGTCCTTCATTACCGTTTTGTTTATATTCTCCTGTTTATTTGCATAACTCAATTTTTTGCTTGTACTTGTACAGTGGCAATGAAATGAATGGAATTGAAATGAATTGAATGTGGGCATCCAGCAGTGATGATAAATATTTATATGTAAATGCCGGCCGGGTTGGCGTGGTAATTGGGTAATAAATCACTCGACTGGGTGAATCAGGCTCGCGGGCGGCGTTTAACACCAACACACTGTTACAGAAAGAGAAAGAGCCTCGAAACACACACACAACTTCCTGAGGATGTGCCTCAGATATTTGACGGAGGCGGGTGTTGAGATTATTTTTAATCAGAATTTGTGTACATTGGCCATGCAAATCAATGGAATAATAATAATAATAATAATAATAATAATAATAATAATAATAATAATAATATTTAGAAGCAAAGAAATCTATAGTATTAGAATAAGATACATGTACATATAAAAAAGAATCCTAGTGGTAACATTAACAATAATTTATGCAGTTAAAAACATGCAGTTGCATATTATTTCGCATGCACACACTCAGGGCCATGCTGTTAAGGGAAAATCATCACCGCGTGAGGACACAGAGTTAGTGAGTGTTTCATAATCTTCTCTAACAGTGTTTTATTCCACCTACACCACAGCAACCTGCCTACAAATACACTTTTTTTTTTATTAAAGAGCCACACTAGCACGTCTGAGGTCCTGGAGCCTGAAGATGTTGAGACAACATGACACACACTCACAGCACACACACAGGCTCTGTGCTGGTCCTCGGCTTTTCTCCTCCCTCCCTCTCTCTCTCTCTCTTTCTCTCTCCCTCTCTCATTCTCTCTCTCTCTCTCTCGCTCTCCCTCTCTCTCTCTCTCGCTCTCTCTGTCTCTCTCTCTCTTTCTCTCTCCCTCTCTCTCTCTCTCTCGCTCTCACCCTTCGCCTTCCCACACCATTCCCATTTCTCATGCTTTAAAGGGCTGTTAAGAGCTGAACGACTGCTGATGAATCGCCTGTCCTACTGAGAGAAGATCAACGCTAAGTCAGTTAGCCTAGCGAAGCAGCTCTTAGTCAGTCTGCACAGCATCGAGAAGTAATGCAGCACTGCTACTGCCACTCACTAAGGATGGATTGGGCTACACCTGGAAAATAAAATCATTTTTATCAGTTATCAAACCACCTGGACATCTATCTATCCATCCAGCTTTCCACCCATATATCCATCCGTTCCGTAATGGATAAATAAATGTTGGAGAGTCTATAAAAAAAAGTCCTCTAGCATCTGTCCTCACCATAGTGGAAAATCATGGAGACTAATTCCCAACCCCCTGAGAGAATTGACCTTTTACGATCATTGATCGGAGGTTAAAAAGGCACAAGATAAAGACCTCTGACAATGTCGAACAGAGTAACACTCGTTAAGCAGTGGCTCCATCGCTGTAATTATGAGGGTGTAATGAGGGTGGAGATGCGTTATTACAGCTGATGATGATGGATTTTGTCTTGGCCAGCCACAAGGTTTCAATTTCACTAAGCTATTTACATTAAGTCTACATTTTCTTTTTCAGAGCAAACAAAGTATTGTGTAACAAACTGTCTAACACAATTAAAAACCGGATAAAACACAGGGGCAATGGATAAAACGATGCATTTCAAAATAAGGTCATATTTTTTTTAGCCATGACCAGGACCAGTATTACTGTAATATCAGTACATCAAAACACTAATCATTTTATTACCAATGGAAAAGGACAAAAAAAAAATCCAATAATGTTTTCATTACAATAATATTTACAGATTATTTTCCATGGACCAAAACAAGAACCACTTAAAGTACAGAAAAATACATCATTATAGATTTTCATCTGAGGAACAAAAGTATATAAATCAATACAAAATGTATTTGCTCTTCAGCGAAGCTAAAGCCTATTTTCAGCGGGGGACGTCATGCGTGCGACTCTTTCAAGATTGCAGCAATTACAGACACATTGATTTCTCTTAATGGACGGCATTATGAAGGATTTGTCTGTGGCATTTGCTGGTATTATTCATTTCCTCAAAATTTGGATGATAGTTTAAAGAACTAGAAAGACTGACAGATTTCCCATGCAGGTTTGCACATTCCCATCCTATCCAGAATATAGTCACAAGGAATAATAATAACAATAATAATAATAATAATAATAATAATAATAATAATAATAATAATAATAGTTTTTGTCATATGTGGGTTTCCTGTAAATTTCTACCAAATTATTAATTATTAAGTTTTGTATTGGCATGGGTGCCATGCTTACAATATTAGAACAGAATAGTCAGAAAAGCATTTTGATAACTGTATCTATTATTATTGATTAAGGGCTGTCTGTATATTTTTCATTATAATAATAAAGTGAGGCAAATCTTTCATTTATTAAAAAACATGTTATTATATTCATTGGCAGCTAATGATACAAATAATGAAAGTTACTGAGGAATCGTAATCTCATACAGAGCTTTACTTATTACAGTAAAGACAATATCACAGTCTTATACTGGGAACTTCTAGGCTGCATACCAGACTGCTTTTTTTTTGTTTTTAGAAAAACTCCCTACAAACCCAAAAATCTATATTTCCCATCATTTAGTTTCAGTTTCTCTCAAATCCCTCTACTTTTTTCACAGATTCATCTGGTCTCTTGCATGGTCCTGTGCTTTGTGTGGCTGTGTGCTGAGGGAAAGTGAGCGAGAGGGGCCGTGCCAGTGTGGACACATATGGGAGGGCTGCATGCTAGGCTGCCTGTTCAGGAGCGCCACAACCGCGCCCTCGCCCTCCCACCATCTGCCCGTCCCTCCTCTCCTGCTCTGCTCTTCCCTCGCCTGCATCCACAAATGCCAGCTAACAGCACTGAGCCGGCTCAATGACACTGCACTACAGTGCACGTAGAGGATGCGTATTTAAAAACATAAACCTCTGGTACACAAACCACCAGCTGAGTGGTACAATACAGGAAGTGCAGAGTATCCACCATTGTATATGTTTATATTAAATGAAGCGGTATTTTATTCTGAAGTGAGGTCACACAATAACACACAAGTCCCTGGCTGTTATAAATGCTGTTATTGTAATCACACAATCCTAACTGTTTCACACTTTCCACCCAAACATAGGGCCGAGAAATCCTGATTTAACTCGTGAGGAGGAGTAATACAGCAGGCTACAGTACTCTCATAAGCAACAGTATTGTGTGCTGCTTGGTGAATTTCCGTCACAAGACAAAGCCCTCTGTTTTTTGTTTTTTTTTCAGCGTCCTCAGTGTGGCGGTGTGTTTTGGCTTCTCTTTAAGACATAAGCTGGCCTCATACCCCACTGTGCCACACTCAGTCCATGCCACTTCCGACACTGGCACTGAATCCGCTGATCGCCCTGAGCCAAGTCTACTTCCTATGGCCATTTAAAGTAATACCGGAGCTAGCTACACACACCACACAACCTACAAATCAGTCTTACATCTACTTACCGAGATAGCAACAAACTGTTACGAAATATTTCGCTAAACAATGCAATACCACAGTTTATAAATCCTGATTTTAAAAACTTATATAATGTTTTGTAAACTGCTATTTTTTCTAAATATCTTTTGTTACATATAAAACATTGAGAGACTATCAGCTGTCAAATCATGTCAAACCTTCGGTAATTTTAGAAAAAGCAAAATCAAAATTAATTACACTTACAGTTTTCACCCTGAAAGTCAGGAACGAACTGCTCATCGTTGTCCGGAACTTGAGCTGAACAGAGAAAAGAAAAAAAAAAAAGAAAAAAAAAAAGACGAGAACAGGACCAGATTAGTTTCTTTCCTCCTTGCCTGTGGCTAACTCGAAGAGTTAACACAATCTGTATTTAAGTCATTTCCTCTATTAAGCTCCAATGATTTAAACAGTAATGAATCAAAAATCGTAATCCTATGCATGAGGACATTTATTCATTTATAACAAAGGAGACATATCCTCTAATTATGTCAATAATCTAATTTAGACTTCATTTGCTGGACAGAACCGGGCCCTGCGTGTGAAACACAGCCTAAATCTCTGTCAGAGAGAAAATTCTGTGAGTGAGGGTTAAATCATCACATGGCAAGAAATATTCATTTTCTTTAGCGTTCCTAGCACCAAAATATTCATAACACTAACTCTTCCTTTTGGAATACATCCGCAATGTTTTCTAGCCTCTTTGATTTGACGCACGTTTTTTTTTGCTTTCAGGCAAGACAGGGGGACAGTCATGCACCCGGAAAAAAAAAAAAAAAAAAAACCCAAAAAAACACCCATTGTTCACACCGTCTAATTGGGACACGTCCCCACTGGTGAATGCACCTGTACCTGCCGTGTCGGCTCTCCTCCAAACCAAGCACCTCTCCTCCAATGCTGCCTAATGCTAAGATAATGAATCCTTCAGTACAGACTGCAATTACGCTTGTTCATGTTTATGTTCCACACATTTTACACTTTGAGTGTGTGTCAGTTTCCCACAAGCCTGATCTGGTGTAAAAGCCAGTGAGGCAAAAAGCAGTATGAGACCTCTGAGCGCCAGGCTATTAGCACGTTCATTTTGGAGTGATAAATATGGATTTCCATTTTCGCACCAACAGTAACATGTCAGGACACACAAATATAAATATACAAATACGTTGCACTTTTATTTGGTTTAATGAGGGCAATAAGTTAAATTTTTGCTTTGCTTAATACACACACGTACACACACACCATACACACACACATGTCCACTCTAACACACATTGCATGCAAAGCAGTTGACAGATGACTTATCTTTATGGTACAAGCCTGTGTGGGTATAAAGGTGTTTAAAAGCTCAAACAGCACTTCAAATACGCACAGCAACATCGCCATTACAAAATTGCCACCTGTCTGACAGGTCCAGATTTACAACGATAAAGGAGCTGATAACAGTCATGTCTGCCATTTAGCTACTATCTTAGACTGGAAAAAGAAAGAAAGGTGGCACAAAAGACAGAGTATAGGTGAATGCAAATGAGAGAGAGATGAAGAGACAGGGAGAAGGAAGAAAGCTGCAGGACTCAGCAGGGTGAATGAGAGAGCCTGTGAATGAGACAGCTGATCCAGGCAGCACTACTGAGGACGGCCTGGGAGTTGGAGCACTGCCGTCATTCACAGGGAAAAGAGAGAGAGAGAGAGAGAGAGAGAGAGATACAGTGAAAATGCAGGCCTTGAGTGGCTCAATCATTACATACAGATGCACAATGGCACAAACACACGATTACTCTGAGTCCTCCATACAATTCACACTGGACAAGAGTCTACCTTTATGACATGAATCTACAACCAAACTGACTATAATTATCTATAATTATTACTACCATTGCAGAAGATGCTGCATGATCCTTGCATGACTTAATAAGATAATATTATAAATAATAATATATTTCTACAAACGCATATATATTTCCGCAAAAAAAAAAAAAAAGACTTATAGCTAGCTGCCCTGGCGAAAATGACACCCGCATGTCAAATGACCACCCGCTCACCTCTTTAGTCTCTCATGTCGGAAATACAGTCTGTCTCGCATACGTCTTCCTCTTCTTTCCAATTACCTGAGACGATAAATCTCTGAAATGATTCCAGCAGTTCTTCGTTTTGGTTCTAATAGACAGGAAGTCGTCTATTAAATCTAGCTACAATTTGCCTACAACCTCTGGCCACCGCGGCTGACTGATGTAAGACAGACTGAATTGGGTTCGTCACTATAATATCTACAGCACTGGACAGTTCTTCTTCTTCTCCTTCTTCTTCTTCTTTTTTTAATCCCCATCTTCCTTCCTGAGGCTCTAAAATATTTAAATGATGTCTTATTCTTTTAAAGGCCCTGAGGTGGAATTGCTATAATCACACTGGCAGTGGGGAAAGTAAAGTATCTTCAAATCTATTCCTAAGCGGGCTTCTCATTCGAAAATTCTTTAGCATTACTGCGAGGATTTTTAAACGTGTTAAAGAATACATGACGATGGTCTAAGGTTATCAAATATTGAGATTCTTTCACACCTATGTGTGCGCCGAGTCATATTTTAGTCCGTTTGATGGTAACGCTAATGTATTTATACACATTTTATTACATTGACCATTTGTTAAGCACACAATAACTGTAAAGTCTCTTACTGTAATTCACCAAGTTAATAAAAAGTTGATAATAAAAGTCTATAATTAATTTTTTCCTGATTAAGTCATGACATTTATTAAAAGCCCAATTATATTTCTTGATGCCAATATGGCAAAAAAGGGAAATTATAAATACAAACAAGAACGTTAAGGTAACTGCTTATTTCGTGTACAGCACAGAGCTTAAGCAATAAAGACGTAGATTGTGGAGATATGTCCCTAATGCAAAGCATTGGTCCTAGTTTTACAAAACTACTTTGCATAATTTTAATGTGACAATCTATTTTGTTTATTTAAAATATGCACATAAAAGATGAGCTTGACCTTCTGGGTCAAACTGCTTGGAGAGATATTAGAAATCCAAACTACAACTTCTTGCAGGTTATGATGCATATTCATGTATTATAAACTTCTCCAAGATTTTTAGAACAGTACAATGTTGGAATACAACAGTATAAGAAATAAAGCACTTTTAAAAAACTAAAAAACTAAAATCTGCTAATATAAATTAACATTAAAAATACAATACAATTGATTAAATTCTTACAAATGTAAAATCTAATGTACTAAAGTCTACAATAAAAAACAAAAAAAAATTAAATTTTAGTCTAAACCAGCCATCTAACTTTTAGATCAGAATGATTTTTGTTAAACAATTGAGTGCTCAAAATCAAACAAAATATTTTAGTTTTCGCATAAACACAAAATAATGCTAGATACTTTTGGTCAACTGATAATAAATGCAGACATTTTCCAGTCATATATATTTAAGATTAACTGCAATCACTACTATACTAATATAGTTACCTATCCAAAGATTTGGAAACTTTACCTCAAGTTTTTTTTTTCCCAACTATATACTTAACTTTTTCAAACACAAATAGCTACAAATAGAATAAATTGGCAGAAATATCACAGGACAGAACATAGACCACTAACCTAAAGGCCGGTGCTGCAAGCAAGAAGGAAACAAGACGCTGGCACTCAAGTCCTGAAGCATCCCGTTACACCGTGACAAGCATGTCTTTCCATCAGAAAAAAAATCAATCAATTCAGAAAAGTAAAAAAAAAAGAAATTGTGCAGGCTGCGGCTCAGACTGCAACCCTTCTGAGCATTTTCAAAAGTTGTCCATTTGTCCAAAAAGTGAAAAAACACTTAACGTGCAGCACTGGGTGCTGTAGTTCTTTAGAAAGATTCATATATAGACACTATAAGAGGATGTAAGGGAGAGAAAGACAGAAGCAGAGAGTGTCTGCATGTGTGTGTGTGTGTGTAAGAGAGAGAGAGAGAGAGAGAGAGAGAGAGAGAGAGAGAGGTGGTGGTGGTGGTGGTGGCTCGGCTGCCTTAGCGTTTGCCAAAAGCGGGGGAGAAGAGAGTGAGTGCGATCGCAAGTTCTCCTGGTAATTTGTGATGACACTCGCAGTAGAAGCTCCTCGGTCTCCCTCTAGACTCCTCTGCCTCTTTAATGTATGCATGACACATGAGGTGCCTTCGCCACACACGCATTAATTGGACTGCATATTAGGCATTGTAACTTGAGGCATATTGCTTTCCCCTCCCCCACCTTATCTCTCTCTCTCTCCTCTCTTTCTCTGTCTTTAACACAAAAGCGCTTGTTGATCATCCAACCAACTATAGATAACTTCAACAAGGCCAAGCTTTTAACATACACACACACACACACACACACACACGCACAAAATGCTTACCTTCTGCCAGCCAAGTCTCCTGAAGTTGCCTGAGATCTTGGAAAAGCTCTGCGACAAAAGGACAGGCATGCAATCAGAAAAAGCGACCGCAGTAACAATCTTTCCTTATTTCACTTCAGAATTCAGTTCTGCCGTTCTAGTTCAACAACACACACCTCAGTCTGGATCTGAGAGCTGGAGGAGCATGTTGTGAAGCTTCAGAGGCATGCGGTTTGTAATTGAGATTTTACAGCACAGAGTGCAGGTGGAAACAAGCAAATTGCATTTTGTGAAATGTTAAGAAGCCGTGAAATGAAGATTGCCTCTTTCAGCCACCCCCCTCTACACGTTCTGTGCTTACCCTCAGTGTCCAAAGCCAGGTCAGAGTTAATGAATTTCCTTTTCTTGTCTTTTGCCAGTCTGTTACTGCATGCCTTTCCCTGTGGATTTGAGGAACAGACAAACAAACCCATTTATCCCAGAGGAGCCAGAGTGCTCAGGCTGTGGTGTTCATTTTGGATCGAAAAGAAAGTTTTTCTTTCTTTCTTTCTTTCTTTTTCTTTTTTTAAAGGATTTTCACTATAAAGCTCTATTACAGCATGTTAATATATAAGCTGCTTGATGAAAAATAATATGAGTAGTCTACTTTTGTGTGCATCTGTGATGCAGACCAGGCAACATGCAAACTTGCACCCTACTTACATGTGCATGAATAAAAGGCACTCGCTGGTCGTAAAGTGTGTCCATTCTGCAGCAGTCTGGACTTTGACTCTGGCAGATCTGAGAGGAGATGATGTTAGCTGGAGCTGTGCGTTCAGTGCGCCGTCCGATCAGCGCCTGAGCTGCACTGAGAGGATGGCTTGAAGCTGCTTTAGTGGAGAGGGAGGGAAAAAAAGCATGAATGAAGTGCTCGAACCCGCAGAGAAGGTCCGCTTTCAGATGCTCCATTCACTAAGACGCACACAAGCGTGTAATCTGGCGTTCTGTGCTCCAAACATGAAGTGTCGCTCAGCCTCAGCGCGTGTTTAATATCTAATCTGTCCGAATCGCGAGTCTGAGCAGCAGGTAGGATAAAGGAACACTTAAATTATGGTTGAATTAACACATGTAGCTTTGAATTAACTCTTGGAACACCGACTAGACGCCTAACGTGTGCGTTTATGTCGCGCGCAGCTGTATTCGTGTTCCACACCAGATTTTACGCGTCGCGACGGACTTACCAAACTCATCAACAGTAACGGAAATGTCGCACTCACCTCCGGGGAACGCACCGTGCTGTATCCACAAGTTGAACCAGGAAAAGGCGCCCGATCTCGGCGTTCTCTCTGCGCAAATTTCACCGAGCAGATCCGCGAGTTCTCGGCCTCCCTTCAAAGCCGCGCCGCCGCTGCGCGTTCTCATTGGCTCCGAGCGCAGCGCCGCGCCGCGCCGCCAAACCCCGGAGCGCCCCTTCTGCCCTCCACAGCCCTGTTTACACTCCTCTCACACGACTTAGACAGAATTTACGTTGATGTACAGCAGAATAAAGAGCTGTCACGATCATCTGATTTTCACGAAGCCCCTAAAGCTCTGAAAGGTGATGTATTTGTCTTGGGCGCACAAGTTAATTATCTTGTGTGCACGAGATAATAATTTGTGCGCACAAGATAAAAAAGATCACCTTTTCATATTTTAGGGGCTGGTCATCATTTGTGCCTCTATTTTTCTTGGGTAAAAAGTTGATCTGTCTAATCCTATCTGCCTGAATTTGTGTTCCTTGGACAGCCCTTTGTTCACTCTCATAATAAATAAATAAATAAATAAATAAATAAATAAATATATAAATAAAAGTACTAATCTGTATTTTTCCTCATCCCTGGGGTGGCATCCTCAAGCTATATACCTTTAAAACAGGCTGCTCTTTTACCTCTAGGTGTGGATGTAGTATACCTTAAAAATATTTAAGGTACATAAATACTACAGTAGTTATTTTTTGGACTCAAGCTTTAAAGGTACACTACATGCACCTTTCTGGTTAAATAATACACAATAAAGGTACAAAAGATATACCCTTGAGGGTACAACCCCACTGACAAGGAAAGCCACACTTTTTTAGCTTGAGTGCATGTCTTTTCTTACAGTTTGTCTTGAAAAGCATGTGCATACACCAGCATCCAAACACACAAATGCACACACACTCACAACGAAGGAGAAAGCACCAGAAAAGTTTGTATTCATGGCAACAGTGTTTTGAACCATTTCCGAACTCTACTCGTCTCCTTTGTTTGAGGTGTGCATACTGTATAAGTGTTGAAAGTAGCAAATAACTGCAAAGAGCAAAACCCATCAATCCTCCAACCTGAACTCACATGCTATGCTTTCTGAGTGTGGGCTTAGGAATAGTTTTTTTATATATATATTTTTTAAATGACTCAATTTCCACCCTTCATTGTAATTGATCAGTCAAGATACTTTATATTCCGTGTCTGAGATTCTTTTTATAGTTTTGCACTTGAGTTTAGAATTACATATCTAAAATACTCCAAGTCACTTCTAATGTAAAAATCCATTTTTTAGACTTCTGCATGAGATTGATGAAAATGTGTGTATGTGATAGTGTGATAGCAAGTAACTTGGCACAGTTTAAGGCAAGTGTGTGATTATTAGGACACAATTG
Organism: Notoglanidium maculatum; assembly: GCA_030068355.1. Classification (NCBI taxonomy): domain Eukaryota; kingdom Metazoa; phylum Chordata; class Actinopteri; order Siluriformes; family Auchenoglanididae; genus Notoglanidium; species Notoglanidium maculatum. The sequence continues at coordinate 7,508,518 of JAQQZX010000003.1, forward strand.
GTTTGAGTGGTTGGACTTGCTCTACATTATTCACATGGTTGATGGACTGTGTGTGTATATTAGCACTATGAATGCATAGTATCCATAATGATAAGCTATAACATTTCCAGTCATTTTTGCATCTGAAGCATTTTCTTTCTGTGGGACTTGAGAACCAGCGCTATAGACTGAGAGGATTCCATTACAGGAACATGACGGAAATACCAAGTGGCACTTTAGGTTATTCAAGCTACTGCTTGAGTTTTGAAAAATATGGGTCAGTTAGGGATGTACAGTTTACATAAAGTTGACAGTTGAAATCAAATTTCCATTTCATATGAAGTCAAAAGGTGAGAGCGCTGTTTAGAGGGTCTAAGGTTCAAGCACATGTGTCAATGAGTTGGAGTAAATGCATCAAGCACTAAGTGTCCATGTGATGGAGTGTGAAAAGGTAAAATTAGTAAGATTAACAATGGTTCAAGAGTAATGAAGCATGCCATTCACCAATTTGTGACATTTTGTGAATCCTTAATCTCTAACTAACCAAAGTACTAGCATGGAAACCATGGCCATCTGAGGTACAGAATAAAAAAGGTTTTAGATTGAAAGGACACACTGTGTTTTGTAATACAGTGAATAATTCCAATGTTAGGAAAAAAAGACATAAAAATAGGACATTTTGATAAAATGCACTATTAAATAAATCATAAAAATTAGGCCTGTAATGCAGAAAAAAGTTTTAGTCATTGAAAACACTGCAGCTGTGTCATTCATTCATTCATTCATGCATTCTTCAGTATTTGCTTTACTCCTTTGTTTTTTGTTTGTTTGTTTGTTTGTTTGTTTGTTTTTTGGTGTATTCAGGGCCAATCCCAGTAACAGCAGGCACAAAGCAGGACAATGCAACCCAGATTGGTTGCCAGTCATCACAGAGCACTATGCACACATACATTCACACATTCATTCCCAGAGCAATTTAGCATAGCCTTTCAACCTACCTGCTTGCTTTTGTACAATGAGAGAAAACCAGAGAACCCAGAGGAAAACCATGTGGAAGAACATGTCCTAATGGCTTAAGGACAGTCAAGAGGTCATCTTGTAGTGTTCAATGGATTTTTTTTTTTTTTTAATTTATGCTAATTTAGTTTTGGTCAGTTTCCACCCGCATGTCAGGTCTGCCCTATCATACAACAAATACCAACCTTGTGGCATACATGAATTCATAGATGCCCATGCTTATCTATTGTTGCTGGAACTGACAGGGAAGAGAGAGTATACCCCTCCAACCCAGAGAGTACGGCCAGATTTGCTTTCTTGGACTCCTGGTTACAGATGGCTGTGGCATATTTGGAATTAAAAATCATCTCTGGACAATAAGGTGAATGCTTTTCTGTTGCTCCACTTTAAGTAATAGTAAAGTAATAGACAATAAAATGACATCACAAAACATACTAGATGGTTGATGATCTTATTCATTTTTAATAGGCATTACTGAAGAAAACCACAGACCAATAAAATCACAGCACATGCATAAAAGGCTCAAAAATAAAAGATGCAAGACAAGACATTAGGTAGAAGCCATCTATAATTCATTATAAGTATATGCTTGCTTTTTTTGCATTTAGTCTACTGTATTAGATACCGTATTAGGTACAATTTGGATATATGTGCATAAATGGTCTTTGGTCTTATCAAATTTAATCCACAGTAGTTCTTTTTTATGTGATACGTGTGCTTTATTTCTTTACCTGCTCAGAACAAAACAGGTGTGCATTAATAATAAGGGCTTTATCCTATATAAAGCTTGAATATTGTCTGAACACCCCACGAAGTTCAGCCACACATAAGGGAGTGTTCCATCAAAAGTAGTAAACTGCCAACTGCAGCTGTAAATTAGTTGTTGTACATTTCTATTTTTTTCACTCCACAACACTTTGCACGACATTGTAGTGCAAATTTAATTGGGAGATATGCTGAACATCAATTATAATTCAACATCCACATCAAGAGAGCTGTAAATATCAGCCATACTTTCAACTAACCCTCAAGCTTTGCTGATAAAAGCCCACAGACATTTACAGAGATAATAAGAAGGTAAATGGTAGTACGTAAATGCCTCAAACAGAGGCCTTCTTTAGATCTTCACTTCAGAGGAAAAGCCAACATGACATTTGTAATCTTAGGCCAAAAAAGATACTATATGACAACCATCACGAAGTGTTTGGCCAAAAGGTTTCTGGGCACCATGTAGAAAGAAACACTTAATCTCATTAGCCATTTTATCAGATACACCCACATTTAGCTGATAGTAGCCTGTGGCATGTAGACTGATGCTTTGGATGACATGTCAGCCCTCCTCTAGCCCATCTATTAATGAAAGCATGTCAATGTTAATCTCTGAGAATGACCCACCAGCTAAACAATAACTGGTCAATGGTGAACCTACGGTCTTTTCTTTTTAATGAAGTACAGGTTGCATGTGTACATCAGATAGACTGCACTTAATTGTATACATGTTCCAAAGCATCTGCAATAATGACACTATAATGAATAATGAACTTGACAATGTTCTGGACTAGGTGCTTAAGAGAATAGCACTTATAAGAATATCTGTTACCCAGTGAACATGCCCTCCCTTTAAGTGGCAATGCCAGAAGTGTCTTGTGTTTTGTAGGCAGAAAAAAATCTTCATAGCAGCAAGTGGTGGATGAGGTGTGTCAGATATCCTGGATGCACTGGACAAAGTTGGGTTGTACGGTTAGCATGCCACTTCAACACTGAACAGAGATCTAGCCATGACTTTAAACTGGCAACCTGGGACGTTGGTCCATATACAGTATATATACCGGTATATATATATATATATATACCAGCTCTTTATTCTTGCACAGTAGTTTGAGTGGTCATAGGAGTTACAGCTGTGTGAGGGGTCATAGGAGTATCTTAATCCAGTATATGCGTGTTGTAGATTTGGACGAGTCCTAGAATTATGTTCCTAAGCATGTTGTAGGTAGTACTGTAGGGGTATGGGACGTCTGGATTTGTACTTCATGCAATCTGGTCTCTGTATAAGCAGTGCCCAGTATGATGGTCTTGATGTGAGGTATTATTTGCAGAGGATGTTGTTCTCTTCACACTATCTGAAATTGACTTTTTTTTTATTCACTGCTGAGTGTAAGACAGGTGGGATGAAAATCAGCTTTCCCATGTCTGAGGCAATGATTCCAACCCAGGCAATGTTTCTTCCTCCAGGTGAGGGAAGAGGCCTTGCCCCTTAAGCACCTTTGGATCTTATTCACAAGTGATGGCAAAAGAGAGCATGAGATTGACAAAACAGATCAAGTCAGTGGTAGCAGTATTACAGTATCTGTACTGACTTGTAGTATTGAACAGTTAGTTTGGGACCATCTGGGATCCCTAAGTAAGGGTTAGAATCTGAGGCTGGGGATAGAGAAGTCTGGCTTGACCTTTTCAGCTCGTTGTCACTGCAACCCTCACCAGGAAAAGCAAAGGGAAAATAAATGAATGCATAAATGAAATGTAAGAATATTATATTTCTTTGCTTAGAAATGTTTCTAAGATTTAATGTTTATTCTACTAATTTTATCCAATTGAAGTTCAAATGAGAGACAGGAATCAATAATCACTCTAAGGTTTTTCAGTGTTGCATTATCTGCCTGTGACCCTTGTACATCTACTTCTGTTTTGTCGAATTTAAGTAGGAGGTGGTAGCCAGAGATATGTACATGGGTAATACAATAATACAAGCAATGAGACACAAGCCTGATCAAAGGCCAGCAGTACCAGCATTGTTTTATATGCCGATGAGGCCTTAACCCGGAATGAAATATTTAATGTATGTGATACTTATCCAAGCGTGTGCTTAGCTGCTGTCAACATTTCTGGCCCAACTTTTCCTAAATTACAAATATATTAACAGTTGATATTTCAAGTTTTTAAACTGTGTGTAAATCATATGAAATTTTAGCAGATAGATCAAAATAATATCTTTATTTTCAGCATCCTCAGAGGTTTACATTATGTTCCCTGTCAGACACAAGTACTTTTAAAGTTTTTTATTTATTTATTTTTTTTTTTCTTGATTTACATCCTTTGTTGAGTCTTGGATGATTTTGCTTGCCAAATGTTCATTGACTTATTGTTGCAACACCTGCATGAATTATGTTGTATTAAATGTAAATTTGATGTATATAAAGCTGTTAAACATGAGTAAATATGTCAATTTGATGTACATGAGGCTTATATAAAATGGAGAGTTTTCTACTGTACATAAGATGTAAACAAAGGACCCGGGGGCTGGAGCTTGTTTCCATGAAACTGTATTAGATTCATCATGCACTTAAATTACCTCTTGGTGGAAGGACAGTGTCATGAATCAGATCCATTCGTACATCATCCTGTAACTCTAATACATGCTTGTTTATATGCATCTTTGATGATGAAAGGCCAGTAATCCTTGAATTAAATATGTTGTATCAGTGCTGTAGGACCATTTCTAAATATTATGTAAAACATTCTCAGAAAACCTGACAGATTCGAAGAACCAATACTATACTGTAACTTACATTTTTTTGACCAACCTAAAAATTTAGATGTCTTTAATAAATGGGCAATGAGAGTAAACTGGAACATATTGAATGGGTGGTCACTCATATTTTGTTCATGTACAATAGGCTGGTTTATGCAGTTCAAATAATGAAAAAATATTGATTTAGAAGTTCAGAAATTATGCACTCAAGTTTTAAATTCTACTTCTTGATAGGACTGCATGGTTCTGACCGTGGCCACTTAAACATAAAACTCCTTTCTGACTCCTGAATGGGTCATCAGCAGGCTTTATCCACCTAAAGATCAATGCCAACAGACACAGAAGGAAAGCGTTCTGGATGCTGTGATCTGATCTGTGGCTCAAGTGCAATGGGAAATCATCTCCTATTCATCAGTCAGTTAATAAAAGTCAAGCTGTGCAAGCTTCCTGATCCTCGACTGTACTGTGCCCCTGCATTGTGGTGGAACTGAAGGCAAATTCCCACTTGGATTGAACTATAAAGCTTTATGTGTTAAATTAAAAAACTCCAAAATAGATTTACTTTAATTAAACTCAGCAAAAACTTGTTTTGGAGACAATTTTTTTTTATTGTGGATCATAAAATAATCCACCTAAGGAACGAAGGCAAACAGAAACAGAAGCACCTATGCATTGAACCTAATCAAGAAATCTGTCTTTTGATATTTACTATAAATTGGAATTGCATTATCATTTTCCCTGGTAAACAAGTGTAGTCCAGTATTTGTATACTGGAAAATGTCAGAGTCTTAAGGGTTATTTCAGTTATCCCCCTTGGAGAAGTTCAGTATAGAGCATCATCTATCTATTAACTACAACATCGTGTTTCTCTATATGAAAGATTTCCAAGTAAACCTTTTTTTGAAAGATAAGAACTCTTAATTGTAAAAGAAACCCTTAATGAACCCATGAGGATTGTTTTAATTCTAACCGTACGTTCAGACTAAAAGTAGCAAGAGCATCAAAGTGATCAGACGTCTTTTATTTTCTATGTGAGCCAGTGTCTCGCAGCAGCATGACAGCTAGGGGCAGGTTTTGGGTAGTGAGGGCATCAGAATAAAGTTGAGGTCTGGGCTAGTTTATGGTAACCAATCAGGATTCAGAAGCGCTCCGATGTAGAGAATACTAAAGAAACGACCGTGTAAACTTCGGTTCTGTTCAAACTATTCCCAAGGACAATGGCGGAGAAATGAATCTTTGTCAAGACCATCAAGACCAAGGCTAGTAAATGTGTCCTAGAAATTGCATGTTGAAATCTGACTTGACACATAGCAACAACACAAAATTCACACCATGCAAATAGATTTTATTTAGTTTATGTTGTTCGTTTCTTTTCTTTTCTTTTTCTTTTTTCTTTTAACCAAACACGTAATCATAATTGTTCATTATTTTCCCTCATCGATTGATTTCTTACCTTCACGTTTAAAAGATTTCATGAGGTTGACTTACACCCTACTTGTGGTCACTCAGCGGAAAGATACCGGTTGATGTGATGTTTGCTTTCCCGTCATTTTACAAAAGGTTGGAAGACAAAGCATTAAGAACAAATTTGTAGCTGCCTATTTCATCTATGTCACAGAGCATCTATGAACTTCGACAATGTCGTTGGCATGGCAGCCAGAGCGAATGTTGGTGCTCTGTCTGCTTTTGGCCTGAACATACACTACCGGTCAAAAGTTTGGACACACCTACTCTTTTTCATAGGATTTTCTTTATTTTTTTTTGCTTTCTACGTTGTAAAACATTACTGAATACATCAAAACTATAAAGCAACACGTATGGCATATACTGAATTATGTGGTAAACAAAA
>JAQQZX010000003.1:7528251-7540586 GCA_030068355.1 Notoglanidium maculatum
CGCCCCAAGATGCTGGGATTGGCTCCAGCTTCCCCGCGACCCAGACGGATAAAGCGGTATAGATAATGGATGGATGGTTACATTCAGGGATGGAGTTAGCGTTCCAGATTTCAAATTTCAAAAACCAACCACAATTTTACTTATTTGAATCTGTATTAATTCCTCATGATCTCAGGATGATTTTTTTTTCCCACCAGGAATACAATACTGAGAAATAGCACTGCAATTCATGCTTTACCTTGGACTCCAAAAATAAGCTCTTTGGTGTCCAAAATGGTGTCTGACTTCTTTTTTATCAAGATTTTTTTTGTTCTTTACTTAAAATATTTAATGCTAAGCCTCTTTAGTCCTCTAATGAAACATTTCTGAATTTAGCACAGATGTTATCACACTTTACAAGCATAAAAAATGCATGAAAAAAAGTGCAATGAACCACTTACCACCTTCATTAGCATGGCTAACTATTATTTAATTATATTCTGAAGAAAACTGTAATGTACCTCAGACTCCTATGTTACAAATTGCTTAGCCTTTATAATTGAGTTCTTATAGAAGTCATTAATAACCAAATGACTGTGCAGATATATTAACAGACAAACATGATATGACTACACAGAAGAACACAGAGCCCAAGTCATGATAATGTACAACCTCTGGCCACTTTTTATGTCCCCAAAGTCTGATTTCCTCCAAGTGATTAATGATCTTCAGTGGCCGATGATGATCTTTGATCAGCAGCTAATGTAAGCTGAGCTCCAGAGGTCAGAAAGGCCAGATGAGTTGTCTGCCCACAGCCAGAGTCCCGCAAGCTCCCACCCTGTAAGTAATGGAGGTCTGCAGTGTGTAGAGTTATCAGACAAGAGGAAGAGGCAGAGATGGATGGATGAAGGCCTATCTTCATTATCACTCAATATCACACCCAGCAGGTCATTCACACATAATTACCTGAGGCTCTGCATCAAGACAAGGTAACAAAAAAGAGAGTTTGATCATGGTCCCCAAGATTGAAGCATGCAATTATTACAAATACAAAGTGCTGTATGGAAAAGACAAGATATATTGTAGGTAAGAGTTATTTCTCTTCTGTTCAAATGATTATATCTGCATTTTCATTGTAAGGCTTGTGACTTGTGTAAGGGTGATTTCGTTTAAGAACTTTTGACTATACAAGGCTCGGCGGAGCAGATGAAGCACACATCTGTGTGTAATCTTGGAAGTATGATTCACATTAATCCCTTTAACTCTCATCATATTATATAGTATCATTATTCATTTATTTTAACAGCATATTACACTGTACCTACTATGAATTTTTCAGTAAATCTGATAGAAAAGATATATAGTCATGGGAGATACACTGATGGGTCATGACATTTATGGTATTAGTTTATTTAAATTATATTTTGCTTATGTTGTGAATGGAAGTTGAAGCCTGTCACAATTAACCACTTAATAATAATACTCCTTACATCAGTACTGTTTTCATTGTAGCGGGGTTTCCATTGCAGTGTTGCACAAAATAGAAGCAATTAAAAAAAATATATAAAGTTGACAAAACACAGTTGTGAATGGTCTGTGTTTCCATTGAGTAATTATGTGATTAAAGCTGCGTTCTCTCTTCTCATGATAGTCATTCAGTTGTTAACATTTGATATTTGACACAGGATTTTTCACCCTCAATAGCCGTGGAAAGTTTAATCGAATTTTCATTTCAATTTTGCGAAATATTGCTTTGTTGAATCGTCCTAAAAACCACCTCTTCTGAGCCTATAAACTTTATGTGGCGTTTGAGGGACATTCACATATGTCCATTATTCATTTTTTAGTGTGCAATTTCAAATTGTACATTAAGCTGGTTAATGGAAACCTGGCTTAAAATAACCTGGATTTAAGTCGTACATGGCATTTTGAGTAACACATGCATAAAGCTATATAAACATTTATAAAGATTTATTTCAATACATATCTGCTGTCATACACACTGTATCTGTCAATTTTATATAATACTCAAGTCAAGTGAAGATATAAGGTTGTGTTGTGAAAATGTCTGGGATAAATTGCATGATAATATATAATGCACTTCTGATATGTTGCATGTCTGGTTAAACTAAATAAGTTGGTGTAATTTTATTGTTGACAAACATTTGTAAAAAAAAAAATCTATTAGCAGAAGTAAGAACCTCACTTTATTTAAGGGCCAGATAAAAAAATATATATATATATATTGAAGAATATCATTACACTGCATTGACAGTCACTGTTAAAACTATGCAGCAGAGTTATCCATGTCCATGTTTCCCCCAAGTGTCCCCAAGGCATATTTTAGAAGCTCTGAAAGTGATTTGACGTCTTTTTATAATGTATCTTACTTAGTAATCTACATCACATCATCACCATTATGTTACTTTGTCATACCAGTAGACATTGAGCTAGAAAGGCAGTTGTCATGATATTCAAATATACTCCTGCAACTTGCAGCTTAGGTGTTACTGTTTGAATGTGTGACTGCCTTTTTACTATGCTATGCCAAAATATGCATGTTACTGCATATACTGTATTATATAAGTGCAATCATTCATTATAGAAAATCCAAACACGGTTCACAATCCAAAAGAGAGACACTAGCAAGACCAAACGAGCAGATCGGAGTAATCAGGAGTGAGGGGTGTAGTGATAGGAGCAGGGTAACAGAGACTAAAGAGTATGACAAACAATGTTCTGCACATTTGCATAATCACAGGGTAATTACAGAATTACAGGCAATTCAGTAATATGATTGTGATAGAAAATACACCTCAGATTATTGCTTATAAGAAGCACTTAACCTCAGAGCTAGGAAGATTCTAAGAGACTGCCACTAAAGCACATGGGTGAGACCGCTCTGGCTCCAAGTCCAGTGAAAGACCAAAGAGGTTAATGTAATTGGTCCTTCAATTAAAGACAGGTCACAGAGCTGGGCGTTGTCTTCACTCAGCGTGTAACCTCTATGGCACCTGGATCATGAGTACTGCTCATCACAGCAAAAATATTTGTCCAGTTGAATTTTCATAATAATTCCCACTTTAGGCTTGCTTAGGATTTAAAGATCCACTATGTAGGGGGATCTATTAGCAGAAATAGAATATAATATTTATAAGTATGTTTTCATTAGTGTATAATTACCTGTAACTATGAAATATTGTGTTTTTGTAAGCTTAGGATGAGCCATTTATATGTACATAAGCAGCAGGTCCACTTTCACAGATGTGACATGATGCGCCGCTGCAGTGGCCCTCTAGAGAGCACCTTCTGCATTTTGTGTTTTCACAAATGGCAGCAGGAATCCGGAAGGAAGCACCGGAAGCGTGACAAAGGAGAAAGGAAGACAAAGAAGAAGGAGAGGAATCAGAGTTTTCTGGTTCTGGCTAACAAGTTTGAGAACCCAAATTTTTGAAATTTGGAGAATCATGCTTATTATTTAGCAAAAATAAAAGTAAGGGAGTGTGAATATCAGTACTTGGAAGTGCACTACGGGCACCTGATAGCCACCGTATGTTGAAATATGCGGAAATGGAGGGGTAAGGGAGGGGCATTCAGGTGGTTGAATCCTACATAGTGGACCTTTAAAACAAAATGAATGAAATGTTGTAAAGGGCTCAAAGCCAGGAACATTTACTGGTGCACATTCACATCCTGTTTATGGGTTTAGAACTAATGCAAATGGATTTTTAAACTCCTGAAAAAGAAAAATCTCAGAAACTCAAAGAAAGAAACCATGCTTTATAATCGATCTATATCTCTGTAATTAGAAAGGAAGTGACTGCCTTGTCATCTGGTTTAATTCAGAATGAGACTTTTTAGTATCTGTAAAGCCTTTTAAAGAATTTACAAAATTGGCAAAATGTCTTCCCATCAGTCACAAAACCACTGCAGAAAATTAATCTCCAAAACAAAAAAAAACATGCTGATGCACAGAAACTGCCCAGTAAAAAATAGCCTGCCTTTCACTGGATTCCAGCCCAACAAGCGGGATGTATTAGTATAAGCAAAGCAACAATCGCTAAATTATTGATTTCCTCATTAGACTCTTTGTCAGGACCATTTAGCGATGTTAAAAATGAGCCTTCATTAGCCACTTGCAGGAGCGCCACGGCCGCCTTTGATTTATAATGTGCAACATGGTCAATAAGGGGGGTGGGGGGAGGGGGGTCACACAGAGACGATGAAAAACACGGCCCTCATACTGCGAGCGGCGTTCAGCACACTCTCATACACAACGTACATAAACACCTCTCGCAAAACATGAACTACAACAGCTGTTGGGGTTTGTTTCACAGACCCTCCTCTCAACCTGTCCTCAGTACGGTGGCAGTTGGAGCGACAGTATGAGGGCACCGAAATATAAATCCCAACGCTGACACCACTGATGCTTGTGCTTACAGGTATGAATACACTAATACAATACTGACTCAAAAATGACAGAAAATTGGGTTTTGACTAAAATTTTGTTTTCTAACAATAATACACACTTTATAACCTCGCCTTTGCAATCTGCCTAGAGACATCTAAGACCTTGCTATTGTGTGATTTCCTAAGACAATGATTGCTTTGCTTAGGTATTTGTTATACCAAAGGCTCTGGGGTACTGAACAGAAGGTCGGGGGTTCAAGCCCAAGTACTGCCAAGCTCCCACTGTTGGGCCCCTGAGCAAGGCCCTAAACCTGTTCTGCTCCAGGGGTGCCAAATCATGACTGACGCTGTGCTCTGACCCCAGCTTCCTAACAAACTGAGATATATGTGAAGAAAAGAATATAACTGTACTGTAATGAATTTGTTACAAACAAAACAGACATAAATCAGTCAGTTCAGTATAAACTGGCTCTCAAATTCTCAGAAGCTTCTGTGCCATCACATCAATGTCAAAACAAAAAACATCGTTATAAAATGTATAAAAGTAATTAATAACAAGACATTTGGTCAACAGAATTAAACTGACCAAATAAATCGGCAATTATTTCCTCACTGCTGGGAGCATTTTAATTTTACCTCAGGTTATGAGCCTGACACTGATGTGGATGATTCTGATAATTAAAGTAAGAACTCATTTCCCTGTAGCATTCAGAATTATGCAAAGCAGTGTGTTACATCCATAATAAAGGTGCTTATTTGGATTTCTTTATTGATCGTAATGATAAAAAAAAAGCTGAAATACAGAATGTGAGGTATTGATATTATAGCTGATGCTAGAATGGAAAAGAAATTTCCCAAGGAAAGTCATTGTACCTTTGGCAAAACATTGGTAATGAAAACAATCTTTCAAGCTCACGTTTTCTCACCTATGATTTTACAAACTTTTCTTTCCACAATAATTGGGGCATTGAATCCAAGTCTGCAATGATCTGAAGCAACACTTTTGAAGAAAATCATGCATCATCAGCATAACTATTGACATTAGAGTTTATTTAAATTTCTTGGATTGGTCATCAAAAAATCAAATGAAAGTTGCTTCAAAGTAATGCGCTTCATAAATTGAGGTTTTCTTCCTGGAATGTGTTTTCTGTGAAATTGTAAATAAATGAGACCAACCCTATGCCTCAGATAGATAAAAAAAAAAAAACCCTAAATGTTAACTTCACAAACAGTGTGTACAGTTGGTGGTTACAGTTGGACAAATAAAAAGGAGAGAAAAAAGAGACTTGAGCCAAAATGGCAGACTGGCGTCTCAGTCGATTCTCTCCACTTAACCTAACAAGAGCGACAAATCAAGCTGATCCTTTTGCTCATTAGGTAATTAGAAGCGACCCATCTCTTCAATCGGATTCCCATCTGTTCCCTTCTCTTACTGCGCTCCACACACACAGGAGGTGATGAACAGGGTAAGAGCTCCGATCCAAAGAACAGACCCCTGGAGCTACATACTGTACAATCAGATCTGCAGAACAAACTATTAATAGAGTTATTACACTCAGGACTAATACACCTGCAATATTAGAAAAAACCAGACACCAGAACATACACCTCATAATTGTGTAGTGATTGTGACATAAATGGGGATTGTAAGTAGCTTTTCTTCACTGGATGAGTTTGAGAGTCTATTCAGAGATTGAAGTGGCATTTAATAATAGGTTTGAGGTAAGTTTCACGGTAACATTGTCAACCTGAGGCAACTTTGCTTTTTCGCTGTCTTGTCCCATGTCCGTGGAAGGCAAGTTGCACTCCAGCTATTGATTTTTTTTCCTTTGACACCTTATCTAACCGTCTGTGATCAACGACCTTATTTTCACACTAATTTCTTCTTTATCAAAGGTGATAAATACCGCATTGACATGAGTGCTTCTTTCTATAAGGCTCAGATGAGCTGATTTGTACAATGTGAAAGAACCACAAGTGATGTAAGGAGTGGAGGAAAACCCTGAAGTCAAATAAACTCATTACATCTTTTTTTTTTACATTTTTTATTACACATATGAAGAATATTTGAAGTCATTTTTTTTACTCTTTACTCACAATGCTCTACTAAAGCCCCAGTGTCCTGCAACTGAAACAGACACTTCAAACTAAATCATTTTGTGTCCAGTGTACTGGAGGTGTACATCAGACTGCCCCAGCAGAGGGAGGATATTGATGGCTGGAGTGTATAAAGGAGAGACTTGCTGACAGCTGGCAGCCCTGCAGGAGACTCTCTCTCCATGTGAAGTTACTGCTACCAAAGAGGCAGTGGGGAGGAGGGGAGAATGCAGCAGGGGCTCAGGATCAACACATAATGGAGGCCTCAAACGAAGTTACTGGACTCCAAAAGTTCTAAGTATAGCAGCTTCTAATCTAAAACAGGGTTCGGAAGCTGGTGGACCAAAGTCCAGATTCGTACCCAGAAAATTATTTCAGCGGACCGAACTGAGTTCTTGAAAAGATACTGCAGCAGAGACAATAAATGTAAAAACTGTAAAAGGAAACTGGCCGTAATTCAGCAAATCTAATTTTCTAAAGGTGAGCTATCAATAATTCTTATACAGTCTCATGCAGTTTTATAAATTCTTTGTTAAATGCAGCTAATCGGACTAGCTAGATTATGGCTAGTGACATTAGCTCAGAAAGGGGAAAATGTTTTAAGAATTTTCATTTTATATACCTTCTCTGGTCGGATCAGAACATAAGCCCTAAAAGGGAATGGATTTACATATTTTATTCGGCCCATTTTCTCACGATCTCAGGTTATTTAAGTCATTATAACGATGTAACAAATGTTTTCTTGTGATGACGAGTTATTTGTTTTGTTTTCTCGTGATCTTGAGTTATTTTGGTCATAATCACAACATAACGAAACGTCATTTTCTCATGATAGTGACATAATTGTCTCGAGATCTTGAGATAACGAAACCAAGTTTTCCGGTGATAAAGACATAATTTTTTTGAGATCTTGAGATATCGAAACTCGGTTTTCCTGAAAGCATTACAGAGTCCTTAACTATCATTCTGTGCAGCAATGTCAGAAGAGCAGGAATATATTGATCATCATATTACATCTCTGCTCAATCAAGGCCTGTCACAGGCTCAAATAGCTTTATGTCTTGGCATTACAGACAATGTTTGCATTAGTCTGTGTCATTTAAAAAGGCAGTTAGCAAGATTACAGCTTTATCTCAGGCACAATCAAAGTGAGCCTGATTCCGTCTTGAACTACATTCCTAACCAGCTACGAGGCCCAGGGCGACTCCATGGATACTGGATAATGACAGAGAGATGCAGATTGGAAGGATTATTGGTAAATTACAGTCAGGTCCATAAGTACTAGGACAGTACTACAATTTTTGTAATTTTGCGATTACCTGTACACCTCCACAATGGATTTGGAATGAAGCAATCAAGATGTGATCTAAGTGTAGAGTTCCAGCTTTAATTCCAGGGGTTAAACAAAAACTATCCCATTACCTATTTTCCCAGGCTCAAAAGTAATTTTACAATTGACTGTTATGGCCTGTTTCCTTGTTATTTTGTAACATTTTAAGGAGATTAAAAAAAAGGTTTGGAGTTGATTCCAGGTGTTCCATTTGCATTTGGGAGCTGTTCATGGAAACTCAATATGTGGTCCAAAGAGGTGACCATGCAAGTGAAGGTGGCCATTGTTAGGCTGAAAACACAAAACAGACCTATCAGAGAGACGGCAGAAACTTTAGAGTATCAAAATCAACAATGTGGTACTGTCTTAAAAAGAAGGAATACACGACCAATCTCAGCAACACCAAAAGGCCTGGAAAACCATGGAAGACAACTAAAGTGGATGATTGTAGAATTCTTCCTTGGTAAAGAAATACCCCTTCACAACATCTAGCCAAATCAAGAACACACACGAGGAGGTAGGAGTACAATCAAGAGACGCCTCAAGATGCAAACCACTGGTAACAGTCAAGAACAGAAAGGCCAGATTAGACTTTGCTAGAAAGCCTGCCATGTTCTGGAAAGGGATTCTTTGGACAGATGAAATAAAGTCAACTTGTACCACAATGATGGGAAGAGAAGAATATGGAGAACCAAAGCAAGGGTTCATGATCCAAAGCATACCACATCATCTAACAAACATGGTGGACATGGGCATGTGTGGCAGCCAGTGGAACTGGGTCACTGGTATTTATTGATGATGTGACTGCTGATAGAAGTAACAGAATGAGTGTATAAATTTACTTTCTGTTCAGATTCAGTCAAATGCAACAAAACCAATAAGATGGGACTACACAAAACAAATGCATAATGAAAAAAACCTACTGCAAAAGTAGCCCAAGAGCTTCTTAAGGCAAAGAAACAGAATGATCATAATGGCCAAGTCAGTCACCTGACAGCAAACCAATTGAGCATGCTTTTCATTTACTGAAGACAAAACTGAAGGCAGAAAAACCCACAAATAAGCAGCAATTAAAGGTGGCTACAGTAAAGGCCTGGCAAATATCTCAGTGGAGGTCACTCATCATAGGTGGTGCTTTTCATAGGTTCCAGACTTCAGCTGGTCATTGACTGCAAAGGATTTGCCTCCAAATATTAAAAATAATCCTTATATTTGTAATTATGTTAGTTTGTCCAATTACTTTTTAGCCTGTGAAAATGGAGGGACAATCACATCTTGATGGTTTCATTTCAAATCCATTGTGGTGCTGTACCAAGACAAAACTACAAACAATTTGTGACAGTGCAAATACTTATGGACCTAACTGTATGTCAGTATCATGGGGAAACAAAGTTTCATTATCTCGAGATCTCAAGAAAATTATGTCATCACCAGAAAACAGAATTTTGTTATGTCATGATAATAACAAAAATAACTCATTATCAGAAGAAAACGGGTCAAACATAAAAGTGAGAAGTAAAACTGAGAAGTATTCTTTTATTCTCTTTGTGAAATTCAAACCAGATGTATCTCATCCAAGGCAGTGGTAATGAGAAAGAGTGAGTGTGTGCATGTGTGTGTGTGTGACAGACATAATACATAATATTACTATTTTAACATAATAGATGTTCTACACTATCATGTCAGTCTCACTGATGTGCTGAGAATGATCCACCACCCATATAATAGTGGTGGTCCTTTGGTGGGTCCTTTCTCTTGGGAGTGGGATTGATATAATGTACATATCAACACATTACAATGAGTGATTGCGTACCTATAAAGTATATAAACAAGCACTGATCAGCCATAACATTAAAATCACTGACAGGTGAAGCAAATAACATTGCTTATCTCATTACAATGGCACTTTCAAGGCATAGGATATGCTACAGAACTAGAGAACAGTCAGTTTTCAAAGTTGATGTGTGTCCAAAAATGGTCAAGAGTAAGGATCTGATAGACTTTGAAGGGCCAATTTGTAGAGGCTAGATGACTGGGTCAGAGCATCTCTTGTGGGGTGTTCCCTGTATGCAGTGGTTAGTACCTACCAAAAATTGCCAGAACACACAGTGCATCGTAGCTTGCTGATATGTGGCTGCGTAGCCGCTGACCGGTCAGAGTGCCCGTGCTGACTGCTGTCCACTACTGTAAGCGTCTAAAATGGGCACGTGAGCATCAGAACTGGACCATGGTGCAATGGAAGAAAGTGGAGTGGTCTGATGAATCATGTTTTCTTTTACATTATGTGGATGGCTGAACATGTGTGCATCAGTTTCCTGGGGAAGAGATGGGACCAGGATGGACTACGGGAAGAAAGCAAGCCGGCAAAGGCAGTGTGATGTTCTGGGCAATGTTCTGCTGGGAAATCTGGGAAATCATTCTGGCATTCATCTGGTTGTTACTTTGACATGTAACGTGTAACTAAACATTCTAGCAGATCAAGTACACCCCTTCATGGCAACAATATTCCCTAATGGCAGTGGCCTCTTTCAGCAGGATAATGCTTCATGCCACACTGACAAAATTGTTCAGGAATGGTTTGAGGAACTTGACAAAGAGTTTAAGGTATTGACTTGGCCTCCAAATTCCCCAGATCTCAATCTGACTGGCCATCTGTGGGATGTGCTGGACTAACAAGTCAGAACCATAGAAGCCCCACCTCACTTGGAACTTACAGGAATTAAAGGAACTGCTACTGATGTCTTGGTGCCAAACACCACAGCACATTATTGGCTAGCTGGTCACATGGTGGGTCATATAATATATCACAGCAGAATAGGAAGTAACTCCAGTCTTGTGGGACATTTTTCCATCTACCAGGTCTCAAGGAGCTATCATACCTTATCATTGAAGAACATTTCATACTTAACATTGTTTTTAACAAATAATGCAAATTAACAGGCATATCAATAAACTGTATAAAAATGATTGTGCATTAAAAGTTAATTCTAAATTTAAAAGTTATTTTTATTTATTATTTAATTTCTCTTTAAACCGATCAACCTTTTAATTTCTGTTCTTGTTTTCTAATGTATTTTTTATATATTGATGTTTCTCTTTTATCCTTTAATGCTGTTTTTCGTAATTTAGACTGTACTTATGTAAATCACTTTGAATTGTCTTTATGTATGAAATGTGCTGTATAAATAAACTTGCCTCGCATCACCTAGTGTAGCACTTTAAGTTTCCATTTACAGTTCTCTATCACATGAATAGGTGTTAAGGGTTGTTTAAGCCATAAGTGGGGGGCAAATGTGAAGAGGTGGGGGATAGAGTCCAGCTGGGATGGGGAACAGGGCCACAGGTGAGATCTCAATAAATTACACTCAGAAGTGGCCATTAATTATAGATGACATGCTGCTTAGACCAACGATTTCATCTGAAATGAGAAGCAGTGTGCGTGCCGGTTGTGCTCAGGGCTCCTGTGGAATTGTGTGTGTGTGTGTGTGTGTGTGTGTGTGTGTGTGTGTGTGTGTGTGTGTGTAAGTACGTGTATGAGTGTACGATGTGTACGCAGTGGGTCAAATGGACTCTGCTTGTGCAATGGCCTTTTGATGAGCACCCTCATTATGCTAAACGCTCTGCTCCTGCTCAGCCACCCTGCTACTCAGGGAAAGGTTAAATAGGGAATAATTTAAGGGGAACGCCTCGGGCTGCATGTGTCGCCATTAAGTGGTGACTATGTTGAACAGTTAACTGCTTCAAAAAATAGCCTGAGAGAGTTAAAGTGCTACTCTTTTGTCAGTATCATACCACTGATATAAGCAAATGTGCTTAAATGTAACTATGACTGACATGGTGGTTATTATGAGGGAAGGCACCAGTTTTATAGAATATCTGCACTTTCCATGATCATTGTTTTGGATGAAGTGCTTTGCCCTCTGATTTAAAATACCTAAACCTCTATTACAAATCACATACATATTGTACATATTTTACACCTGTGAATTCAGACCTTTACCAAAAGATAAAGGCTTACATAAGACACTGGCAGAGTTTAAACAAACAAAGACAACTGAAAGTCCTTTTCGCAGATTTTTTTTTAGCTTGACACATCTCCGAGGCAGAGATTAGCCTATAATTACATGGCAGATCAGTAACAAAAAGGAACAATGTATTTTAACAAGGCTTCTCGTTGCCAACGGCGGACTGATCGTCCGCTTTTAATCCTCGACCTCATTATCACCCCCTGGTCTGGCTGCAGCAGTAAATTAATCTATCTGCAAAGTGTCAAATCTTCTCACCTTCCTCCTGGTAATCACCCGAGGTGCAAATAAAAACCAAGGAGCTGGTCTGATTCAGGGCTGTGCGTCCATCATCAACAAAATCCTCCCACATCATAATTAAAAACTTATTTGGATGTTCATTAAGCTGATTATATCTGTCTATATATATATATATATATATAGAGAGAGAGAGAGAGCTATATATATATATATATATATATATATATATATATAGCTCTCTCTCTCTCTCTATA
>JAQQZX010000003.1:7542671-7560579 GCA_030068355.1 Notoglanidium maculatum
GGAAAGATCAGGAAAATATGCCCAGCCACCTCAGGATGACTGAAAAGTGTCTAATCCAGGAGTTCACTTTTTTCCTACTTTCTGATCTTGGTTTTCAAATCTGTGGCCTTATATAAGAAATGTGTTTTTTTTTGTTCAAAATGTTCAGTTTAATGTAGGTCTAGGGTCCACAATGTTTTTTAGGGCCAATAAAACTCATCGATCAGATCATCCTGACTGTGTCGACAGATTTATATAAAACAGCCCCCCACCCCGCACGCTAAGGTGTCCTCTCTTTTGAAAACCAAAATATGGTCACCCTAAATAATCATAAACTCACTCATTTCTCTTAGTCTGTATTTACACATGTACCTAATTAACTAACTTGCCATGCATTATTATCTGATATTAGCTGCTAACATTTAGCATGCTAATTTTTCCAGGCAACCAAAACCTGGGACTTGGCAACACACTGGAGCGTTTACTCATCTGGTGGTGCTTGTCTGAGACTTAGAGGTTGTTAGGATCTTCAAGGGGTCCTACTAGAAATTTTCATAAGAACAGCTTCTTTGATAAGAAAATCCTATGTTGTAGAGATCCACATAGATTCTCTCAGTGGGCCAAGATTTTTTTTCTTTGGAAGTTTTAAATCTGGCTGATTAGTTGCAAAATGTTTATTCTCTTATTCTAACCATACATCAGAAAACTTTAAAAACACTCTGAATAGACTTTTAAAAGATCTCTCTCTCTCTCTCTGATATCCTGTCAATCTGAAGATAATGTGTCAATAGTCAAATAGTTTTTAGTCACAGATTATGATTTTGCAAAGCCCGAGGCCTCCTTGGACTCTCCTCCGTGTCTATCTTCCCCGAGAGATGTTCCTGTACCCACTTTGCTGCTTCCTGTTTGGTACTGCAAAGAGCTCACCTATTGGTTGTTGACAATGTCCACATCATTATTTGCATGAGTCAAGACTAAAATACTTTTATTAAACATGGTTGATTTTATCTAAATATCAAGACACTGAAAAGACTGCTAAGAAAAGACAGCCATCCTGTCCAGCTTACTCCAAATGAGCAAGATGATGGGAGTACGCTGTAACTCTAGCAAAACTCTCATGATTTTATTGCTTCATTGGAAATTGTCTGTGGCAGTGAAATGACTTAAAGTCATTTGATGTAAAGCCAGCATTAGGAAAACAGGTTAGTTTAGGGTTTTTTAGATTGATGATTGTTCTAGTTTTCTAAACTGGTTCTACTTGAAACCTTGACTTAAAGGGAAGAACAATTTTTAGGTTGTTTGCCTGAAGCATTTTATTCTTTACCTACAAGTAACTAATGTGAAACTATTAGGAAAGGCGTAGTTATGAGAAAGGAGATGCCCTTATTCTCTTAGAAATGTTTCGTGAATGTAAGAAATGGTTAGAATGGTGTAGTTCTGTCTCAGTGGTTAAGGCTCTGGGCTTCTGATCAGAATTTTGTGTATTTAAGTCCCAGATCCACCATGCTGATACTGTGGGGCCAAAGACTGCTCTATAGGTGACCTCTGACCTCATATTTCTAACAAGCAAAGATATCTAAAATAAATGCATTTCACTTTATTGTATTTAACAAATGCAGTTTTTTTTCCCTTTTTTTCCGACCTACACTTCCTGAGTGTTAAATTGGTTAAAAGCTCTCCCTAAAAGGACTGACGAATAACCTTTAAGAGGTCATGACTTTTTTTTTTTTCAATTTATGCCGCTTAGGTATAGGCTTATATTATTAAATTAGCTTTTGTAATCCAATAAAATCCAATAAATCCAATAAAAAGTTTAGTATTCATTTATTCATCTTGAAATATTTTATTTAGCGATGACTGTTCATTATTTTGAGTGAAAAACTAATGAAAAATAATTTATAATGTATTATAACAGTAAAGAAGGCACATATGGACTTTGAACCCATCTAATTTTGTCACAAATTTCAAATTTGATGGTTTAACATACTTCTAAATGATAACCAGCTTTTATCCAAGTGTGTTACTTAATTTTTTTTGATGGTTTAGGATCCTTCACAGCAACATTCCTGTGTGTAAACTGAACAAATGAAGAGATGAAGGGGGCTGCTGAGGTCCCTGAGAGAGCGCTCATGTGGCAGTAGCTGAGTGACAACCCTGCAAGCATTCTGGTGCCTTCACAGATTTAGTTGGCAGCTGAAACAGCGGGATGAGTTAAGATGCAGTGTTGGTGAAGTGTAAAAAGTGAGTGAGAGAGAGATAAAGTGAAAAAAAGAAAGTAGAGGCGTAGTTTACCTGCTGTTCAAGGATTCTTCTGTGTAATATGAAATTCAAAGTGTGATAGATTGTAAATAAATAAACACACACACATACACACACACACACACACACACACACACACACACACACACACACACACACACACACATTATGATTTCTTTCTTACAATCTTTTGTCCATACTGTAATAACAGCTTATGTCTAATAGGTATTTGTTTATTTAGTATTGTAATTTCTATTTATTTGATTTAATGTATCATGATGGTCTATAATCACTTACTCTAAGGTCAAATGGTAATTCCAAAAATCTAAGCAAAAAAAAAATTTCAAAAAAAGATCAAAGAAGTAATAACAACAACAACAACAAAAATCTAAAAATGTCCAAATTTTAGGCAAATTTTGTATCAAAGGTCATGATCAGAGTCAAATAAATAATTAAAATAATGACACCATCTCACTCCGACAGTCAACAGCAGTTCTGCTGAAAAAACAGAAAAAACAGCTCTAACACCATGCATATGTATGCAAGGTAACAAATAGCGTGTTTGTGATTATTCACTAATGCTACAATCAACAATGATGAATATTGACAACAGGCCTAAACACGGTGCAGCGTCTCTATACAGGTTAATTAACCAAACCACCTTCTGCACAATCCCTTCTCCAGCCATGTGCAGTGTAGTGGATGGAGCTCTCTTTCTTCCTCTGACCATTCAGGCTATGGGTTCATATCACTACTGCGCTTTATGTGTTTCTGCATACATTATATATGTTTCAGAGGCTCCTGGAAAAAAATACAATTGAGATTATTTTCACAAGTAGCGAGTTTTATAAGGAAAAAGAACTAGAACCAGTGTTAATTTTGACAAGGATTTGTAGTTTTTTAGACCATGTTTTAGTCTTGGTCACTTTCTGAAAATTGCATTTACATTTTAGTCACATTTTAGTCTTTTTGTTTTGGTTTAGTCAAGATTTAGCCAGTCTCAGACAGTTTCACGATACTTGTTGTAAAGTGTGCCGTGTAGCTTTAAGATGAGCTATGACTTCAGAGGTTGGGGAGTCTTACCAAAAGTAAAAAAATATATATTTTTTATTTATTTGATTACATTTTTTTTTTTGAGACTTAACTGATGTTGTTATTGCTATGCAGAAGTTATGTGGCCTTATCCCCGACTCTGTTACCGTTTTGCTAGTTATCAAGTGAAGACGGCATTTCGTACGATGTGATGATGATGAGCCCTGTTTTCATATAAAGATGTTATATATGTTTGTTCAGATGAATGCCATGTGTGTGTCCTGACTCATATACCTGTTAGAACCCGGGGCATTGTGAAAGCTGTTACCAAGCCTAGATAGCTGGATTCACTCGCTTCCCAACTATGGTCAGGAACATGAAACAGAAAGGTAATATATTATAAATATAGATAGATAGATAAGCTAGGTTGTCCAGCGAAACAGAGCAAGCTATTTCATCCTGTCTTTACTACTCAGAGCATAATGAACAGAGATTTTGCCATAGTTTTCATCATCATTTTTTTTTCATTCATGTTATCGTATTTGGTCATGAAACAAAATGTCGTCAACGAATATTTATCAAAATCTTCTTGGTAAATTTATACTAACTAGTATTTTCATTAAAACTGTAGTACATGTGTAGTTTCAGGAACTAAAATATATTTTAATGCAATATTGTTATACTCTATTATACTCTGAATATTTTCAGTAGCAAGGAGTATTTTTGAAAATAACAATAATCTCAGGTCAGTGTGCAAAAAAAGGAAAAAGAAAGTGCACAAAAGGAACATTTCTGATTTTGTTCAAGCGACCCTCCTCCTTCCCGACCCTAAAACACACTACAGTGACCATTTTTTCATCTTCGCTCTCATCTGAAAGAGCCGCCATGAAGAGGGCCCCCTGCTAGCCTGCAGCGCTATGTTTATGTGAAGGCTAAAAAAAATCAATTGCTTCCTTCTGACGTGTTTGGAAGTTGCAGCGAGGTGAGGATCCCATAAGACTCCCTTTTTTCCAACACAACAAGGTAAAATGACAGGTATATTTTCAGGATTGTATCCCACTTTTCTTACAAACCGCACAATAAATAAAAACAAGAAAGCAAAGGTAGTGGCTGGTCTTTGATTTCATTCTCAATTTAATGACAGCATCAAAAAAAGGAAAAAAATGCTTTTAGCCCAGGGGTGTGCTTACTTTTATTTATTTATTTATTTATTTTTAATCCAGGGAACCCTTCCAACTTAGAAGAAAAAATGTGGAAAAGTTTAGGATCTGAGCTCAGATTTATTTCATGAATATATTCCAACTAGTTAAATATTAGGCACATTAGGCAAAAATGCTCCATTATATTTATTTATTGAAGCCATTAGGAGCTTTTTTCTCCTGAACATTCTATCTATAGGTGCCAAATTAGCTTCACTGTTTTACTGGATGTACCAGCACATGATTTACATTTGTTCACATGATTTATGTTTGTTTTTGAGCTTTATACCAAACCAGTGACCAATCAATCTAGTTTGCAACCAAAACAACTAAATGAGTATAACAACTGTGAGAGTAGTTTATTGTGATCCCTACCCACATATCATCACTAAAAAAAAAGTACTAACTGGAGATCATAGACTCCTGGAGGTCTCAGAGTCCATACTGAGAGCCACAGCACTAGCTGAAAGTCAGTCAGTTAGACATTCACTACCTCTATTCTGTAACGAATACCCCACCCCAATAATTACCACCGCAAAACTCTCATGTCCATATTAATAAAAGGACATGTGTAATGTGCTCTCATAGCTCAACAGTTATTCCAATTACGGCTTGTCCGGGCAGAAGATGGGCCGTCGCTGGGAGAGTAATGACTTTGACATGAGCTCGGAGTCATTAGGAAACGGCCGACATTATGGCAGGAGCTCCTGTGTGATTGGGGCCTGTCCTCAGCTCCTGCTCCTCTTCACTGAAATGACAACAGGCTCGCTTACAGAGAAGATCATTCAACTTTGATATTTAAATGGTACCTAATTATCCACAATATCACTGGACAGGATGATCAGTCAAATGAGACAGGCCTTATTATCTGGAACAGCTTTGACTTGACATAAAGAGCTCAAACCAATAAATTCCACAGGCTACTCAAACTCTAATTATACAATATGACTTAACAATTTACAATTGTTTTATTTGCCCCAACTAGGATGCCTGGATTATTTAAATGTAGGCTGGCCAATGCACATACGTGGATGTTTTTTTGGGAGATGGGAGGAAACTAGAGAAAAGCCATGCAGAGAATATGCAAAACTCCACACAGACAGTAACCCAAGGCTCAGGACTGAAACTGGGATCCTGAAGCTGCGAAATGGCAACGCTACAGAGAGTGCCACCCACTTGCCTGCTTTATTTCTAATAAATACATCACTAATATAATGACTGACATTCACATAATAAATGTATGGCCTGATTTGAAAACTGTAAACTGAGAAAGTGTTTACATGCTTTTCCAGTTGTTTTCAAAATGTTTTGCACGTGTTGGTTATTGCATAGCCTACATGCTAACAGAGTTCACATAGATCATTATTGAAACGATCTCACACATTTGCATAATCTCCAAAGTAATTACGAGCTCGACTTGTTCTGTAATCCCTATCAGTTTCACTGTTTTTTTTCTTTTCTTTTTTTTAAAGGAATGCATATTTTGACATAAAATGTGCTAAGAAAATATAACACTCAAATCCACTGAGGTTTTCACATCCCTTTAATTCTCTGACAACCGTTAAATTTGTCAACTCTCAAACTCAAATTCCACTAAGGTGATGTGTAACAGTGAATATGTTGAACCCGTACTGAGAAACTGGGGGAGCCATACGGATCCTGCCAAGGTTTAAGCCATTTTGTGCTTGCAAATTTTCAAAACATTGTTATATTACATTACCGTGCAAAAGGTGCCATGATAAAACCTGCAAACGAGAGAGAATTTAAATGAATCTGCATTATTTACATTAAATTGATTACATTAATGAACATGAAAAATATTTTTAGAGTAATAATTAAACTTGGGTACCATTTTCGGTCTCAAGAGTCATGTATTGAATTTCTTCCTGCTACTTTTTGGTATCATATGGATATCTTAAAACAGTAATGCCCTCTGACTAATTAGGTGACCATTCCCCTCAATCTGGCATCAGGCATTAGCATTATTTGGCTAACATTTGTGCTGGCATGCATCGCTCGTTACCTTTTTCTCAACATGCACAAATGTCCCAAAGTGCGAGTCCTCAGAGCTGCAAATGTCAATTACCACATTTCCCATGACATTTCTGCCTAATAGCTGACATGCGGCAGGTGTAATAAGCATCATTACATTTTCGATGGCTCAAGACACATGGACACGCAAATGCTTGTACGCAGGTTCTGTAAGACGAGAGCCTTGTTATGTCTACAGCATATTTCATTGTCAATTTGAGAAGCTCTACACCATGCCACAATGATGAGAAATGGCTTTGTTAATGTAATAGATGCGCTTGGCATTTCAAAAAGCACTCAGCTCTCTTGATTACCTCATTTAGTCTTATTACTTAAAAGTCTTATTTACTTCTCCATTCATAAAGTGTAGTCTCGCATGATTAATGGGGTAGACTGGTGTCCAGGCAGAGACTGGGTCTTTGAGGGTATGTGAGTGTGTGTGGGTGTAATCAGAGAAATAAGGGCAATCGAGAGAGTTCGAGTGAACCAGGGGACAACAAGTGCCATGAGTCTCTTATATGTACATGTATAATACATATCATATTCATTCATCACATACCCAATAGATACAAAATAAGCTAAGCCGTCCTAATATAAAACAGTTATTAATAATGCTATATTTCCTCCAATTCTTCTGTGGGTAATGCCCATATCATATTTTTATTGTTATTTTCTAAATTATAATCTGAAATCCACAAAGAATCTTGGACTAAATCTGTGTTCTGATTTCTGTAAAGCTGCTTTCTGACAATGTCGACAGTGTACATACACCTAAGCTAAAGAGATGCAATCCCAATTTTTTACAACTCCATCTCTTTTGGCAATCAGTTAGGGCATCTGTTTTGTTAATAAACAATTGACTAGAGAGAGCTTTAATTCAGGAGCAAACCAACAAAGGTACAGTGAGCATCTTTACATATAATTCTATGTACATATAAAGATCTTGGGACCTCACAGACACTGCATCATTCACGACAGAGACAGAGATCAACTACCATGGATGAACAAACTTTTATCCAAAAGGTCAAGACCACAAAGTGAAGGTGAAGGTGGTGAAGGTATCCGGTACCAAAGAATGGTATAGTATATGGTATAGGCTCTATTAAAAACAGTCCTAAGGTGTCATGGCCTGAAAGGTTGTCACACAAGGTAGAAGCTCAAAAACTGGCATAAAAATTCACACACAGAGTGAAGATCTAGCCATTTGAAGATTTCTTTGTTAAGATGACCCAAAAAAGGGAGAGGATAGGGAGAGGGAGAGAAAAAGGGTGAGGGCTTTAATTAAAAGAACACCATCTCAACTGTGAAGCAAGGAGGTGGCAGCATCATGTTGTGGAGGTGGGGGTTTTTTCTTTTTTTTTTCCCTGAAAAGGGCTTGGTGTACTTCAGAAAATAGATGCCACAATGAGGAAGGGCGACTATCCATAAATACTGATGCGACATCTCAAAATATCAGCCAGAAAGTTAAAACCTGGCTACAGCTTGGTCTTCCTGCAAGTGCATGATTCGGAGTAGGACTAGGCATCACAAACCTGACCTGAATCATATACACACACACACACACACAAAAACATCTGGGCTAAAGTGAAAAAGTGTGCCTGAGCAAGAAGGCCCACAGACCTAACTGAGTTATACCAGTTCTGTTAAGAGGAATGGACAAAAATTCTGGCAAAATATTATGACAAGCTTGTGGAAGGCTGCCCCAAGAGTCAAGTAAAGGCAATTAAAAGGCAATACCTCATACACTAATGTGTATGTAAACCTCTCACCAACTGAATACTGTCTATTGATATAATAAATAAAAGCTGAAGTAAATCTTTCTCTTAGCTAGTATTTTGAAATGACCTCTTATGGAAATGAAGTAGATACCCTAATTAACTTAACACAGGAAATGTACTCTCTGCCAAGCTGTACATGTACTCCTTTGTACTGCTGATGTTATTGCTTAATCCCGAAACCAATCCACTGCTGTGGCCCTCTGGACCAGCCTGATTCATCCTGCCGCTCTACTTCTGCTTGTAGGTTTCTGCATGTGGGACTTACTTTCTGCTCTGTGGATAGTCCCACGTGGATACCATAAAGACTGCATTTACCAAAATCAGTGTATACCCAAGTCTTACACTTGCCTCGATGAATAATCTCATTTGGTAAATTTGTACCTAAAACATCTCCTCTAACTATAAAGAAATAATACTCACAATATTCACAGTGTGAGTGTTTGGCTTCATAGTATCTACAGTAGTTGTGGAAGAGTAATGATTGATTATCTCGCTATCCGGTAATACCCAGAAGAAAACGGGTTCCCTTTGGAGTCTCTCAATGGGTCTTCCTTATGTCATCTCAGGAAGTTTTTCCTCACCACTGTCACCTCTGGCTTGCTCGTTAGGGATCTAAATTTGAGTCTACATCCAGATTTCTATAAAGCTGCTTTATGTCTATTGTTAAATGCACTACGTAAATGAAATTGAAATTAAATTGAATTGAAAGATAAACCACAGTGTCAGAGGATGAAAAACAAAAAGGTACACATTTAATTAAAACAAAATCAAAGCTATAAAATTCAAATCCCTGTTCTGCCAACAAAAGATATAATTTTGAATTACTGTCAAGTCTGGCATTAGACTGAAATATTCAGACAGAGTACCATAGCAAAGAACTAAAACTATATTTCAAACTACTACAAGCAAGCATAGGAACCATTCAGTAATTACAGCAATTTGGTAAAAAAGGAAATTTTTAAAAAGACATTTAATAATAGTAACCTAATCATCATCGCATAAATCACCGTAACTCCATTAACATTATTGCATTTAAATGCCACGCCTTTGTTCAAACCTTCCCGTTGAAGTCACCCATCCATCAAACCAACATATGAACAGAGGCAAAAGCTGCCAAATAGCAGATTCTGTTTTTCACCTCCTTCATAACCACATAAACCCTGATGCACATTATGTGTCCCTACTGCACCAGTGCATTTACACACCTTCCCTTTCCATCACTGCTTTGTTTTGATGGATAAAAAATTGAAGCAATTTCTGACAGACTAAACATGGAGCAAGTCATCTAAAAAAAATAATCTGAACAGACAATTCTTTTCAGGTGATGTAACTATTAATATGGCTTTTCAGCAGCAGCATAATCATCCTATTTGCAGTTGGGAAAATGCAGGCACGCATTTAATAGTCATAGCTTGGTAAGTCATAAATATGTCACTGTTTCTCCAAACAATGCAAAATGGCCTTTTTAGGGATGTGACATCAAAATGGAAGAGTAGTTGATAGTCGTTGGTAAAGTAAAGTGAAAAATTGGGCTGATTAGCTAGAAAATGAGTAAGCCTAGCTTCTGACTAAAAACAAAATTTAATTTGCAAGTACCACTGAGAACTGATTTACTCCCTGCTGCTTACAACACATTTATTTTCATTTTTAGCTGTGAAATTTTCCAAGTGAAGGTGAAAAACTGATGCTAAAACAAAAAAATAATAATAATTTTTTACATTGTTGAAAATCAAGTGAAAAGTCCAATCAGAAATCTTAACTATTAAAAAAAAGCTAAACCTCTAACTGGAAATACTAAAGATTATATTAAATGCTAAAGAGTATAGCAAATAATATTACAGTAAATATATATTTTTACAAACTTGGATGTTGATGTGGTTGCATAAGTATTCGCCTCCGCTTGAAGTATTCTACATTGTGTAGTGTTGTGTGTACACAAAAATGTACTTAATTGGGGTAATATGCCAGTAATCTGTATAATATAACTGACAATACTGAATCGATAGAAAAAATTAATGTGGTTTGAAAAGTTATTTACAAATAAAACTTGTAAAAGTTGTTATGGACTTTCTGTTGCTGTAAAAGCCCCAAAATTAGTCCTGGTACAAACACTTGTCATTAGAAATCATATAATGTATTGAGTGAAGTCCACCTATGTGGTCTCTAGATAAATACACCTGGTCCTGGAAGGCCATAAAGTTTATTAGAGAGCATACCTAAACAAACAGCATCATGAAGACTTAGAAGCTTTTAAAAACAAATCCAGGACAAAGTCCAGTGAAAGTATCAATCAGGGTTTCTTTATTAAAGTTCGACTATGTAGAATTTTTAGGGTATCTATTACCAGAAATGGAATATATAGTCCATAATATACTTATGGAATTTATAAGTATGTTTTCATTTGTGTATATTGTGTATATATTGTGTAAGTAAGCTTAGAATGAGCCCTTTATATCTACATAGGGTGCAAGTCCACCTCAATGGAACCTGTACATGTATATGCTATAGTAGCTCAGAATTTCAAAAAAAAAAAAAAGAAAAAGAAAGAAGAGGAATAAGTGTTTGCTGGTTCTGGCTAACAAGTTTGAGAACCCAATTTTTGAAAGAAATGGAGGATCATACTTATTATTTAGAACAGAAATAGCAAGGGAGTGTGAATGTAAGTACTTGGAAGTGCGCTACCTACACCTAACAGATACTGTATGTTCTAATACACACTTGGAAAGGGAGGGGTAAGAGAAGGGCATTCGGGTGGATGAATCCTGCATAGTGGACCTTTAAATAAATATCTCAAGCTCTGAACATCCCACAGAGCACCATTACATTCCTTATTAAAAATGAAAAGAATATGGCACAACCACACCTCATCCTAGAGGAAGCTGTCCACCAAAGGTCAGTGACTAGACAAGGAGAGCATTAGTCAGAGAGGTAAGCAAGTAGCCAAGCGAAAGTCTCAACATGATGCTACCTTCACCAGGCTTCCCTGTAGGGAACAGCAACATTCACTGTAAAACAGTGTGTAGTTACCACCAACAAGAGGCCAAGGGTAAAGCTCAACACAATGCTAGCACCACCAAGCTTCACTGTAGGAAAGAGTAGAGCACTTTAGAGCAGCACTGGGTTTCCACCAAATGTTGTGCCTTGTGTTGAGACCAAAAAGGTCAACTTTGGTCTTATCACACCAGAGAAATTTTTATCTATGAGTCTCCAACATTCCTTATTGGCAAAAATTCAAATGGGATATAATTATTATTATCATTATTTTTTTTATAAAGCCCAGTTTCAGTTTTCATCTATCTATAATATGTCAACTGCAACAGGTAAATATATCTGGTAAAAGCCTGGTGCAGTCAGTGAAGTGCAAACATTTGCATACCCTTACAATAAGAAAAAACATGGAAGACAACTAAATGTCATTTACAGCAATAGGATATGTAATGTGTTAGAATGTTCTTTAATTATTACAATAATAATGAAGGAATATTGATTCACACTTTGATAATGAAGGTCAAACAGCATATCATACCTTTATAACTACCTGCAATACATGTTGTATCCTCTGAACAGCTTTTGGACCTTTTAGTTGTAATATATGCAGTAGGATTGCAAATAGGCCACCGCACCATCCACCAATATTTTTAATATAAAAAATATAACTCCCTTTCTAACCACTTTTCTGTTGATTTTCCAATGTTTATACTTCACTTTTTGAATTTGATAAATAAAACAGAGGTTGAGGTTTTCCATCAACTGTATGTGGACAGATTGTCACCTCTTTCACGTTCATAAATTTCAATAAATGTCTCAAGCATTTGGGAAAATTCTCTAAAAGGCCTGAACATCTGGCAGGGTAACATGTCTGCCACTCCACCAGTCACTTGAAAAGCAAAGCCTGCTCAAATGCTAATCACATCAGCTGAGATGATGCTACGTCCACCGTCTTCCGTTCCTTCACAATAATAACAGCACTAACTGAATGAAGAGGCCTTACATGGTAGAATTGTGCACGAAATAGGCCTCTCAATTACATTCCTACTAGGACATGCAGGCATGGAAAACCACATTAGACTACAAACAGATGACTGCTCACATGAAAGGCTACTTTGGGGATGTTTGAATATGAAGAAACAAACACTTAATTTGCCATAATCGTGTTATGAAGGCCTGTAATTGGCAGGGGCAGTTCAGGGATCTGTGGCTCTGTTGTCGGAACTCACAACAGCCAGTCACCTTGTTATTTCATGGCGTATTACGTATACTTCACCAAATATTAACAAGGTTAGGCCAAGCCAAGGTCGTCTGGAATATCAGCACAGACACAGGGTTAATTTGAGTGCAACAAGTCTTCTGTTTCTTTGTGCAGCACATCAATACATGGCCACTTTTGGCTAGTAAAAGCTTCACAAACCGTAAAACAAAAAACAATCAATAGTTCACAATGAAAATGGCTCACAAGGTCAAATACACAATACCTTTTGTATACTCCTCTAACAGCCAGTACTTATTCTTAACATAAAGGTGAACATTTCAGATTCTGAAATTCTGTCACTTTCAAGCAGAGTTAGCATGATCGAGCACCGAGGCTATTCGAGTTTAGACTAGATGACAAGCTTAGAGCATATAAGGTTTAAAGATAAGTCAGACTACCAAAGAAGGTCAGTTTTCTCCTGACATCCATTGTGTCACTCTGTCTTCTTGATAACCCTTTGTTTTCCTTTTCTCCTTGGTCATCTGAATTGCATACTCACAACAGATTAGCATGAAATATTCTCACACTTATGACAGCAGTACACTTAAATGCGACCATGTCCTGTGCATACTAATGACAAATTCAGCCTTCACTTGCAGAGGTGCCTGGCCATGTGTGTGTATGTGTGTGTTCATGACACCATTGTTGGTATGCACAGAACAGTCTTGTGCTTTCGCTAACATGCGACTAGTATTACGAGCCGCCTGCCAGCACCGAAAACATCCTTGCATCACTTTGTTTTCTCAGTCGACAGTGATGTCGGAACTTACCCTCTAATAAAGTTCATTTATAAAGCAATACCACTGCAAACAGAAGCCTCCCTTGCATGAGTTATTCAGTATTAATATGCTGCAACATCAGAAAACACAATCTATGGTAAACACTGGGCTGAACTCAAACACACCCAACTTAACATTTATATAAACTATTAATCAGTGAAAACCAGCAAGCAGATGAGGGCTGAAAACCTTGGAATAGAGTTTGTCAAATAATAGTATTGAAAAACAAAGAGTAGGAAACAATAAGTCCACAATGTAAAAATATTCACTTGTGGCAGAAAGCCGTGTGAAGCTATGTCCTGTTATCTGCAAGAACCTAGCAAGTGCACTTGAGGCAAAGTCTGCTTTTTCCAGATTACAGGAGCTATATTACTTAAACATTTTTCACAGAGTTAAAAACTGTATTCTTTAGACCCCAGAAAAGTCTCGATGATCATGGTGATTAATTTTCTACTACACTGTATATACAGCAGCTCTGACAGTAGTGCGAGGTGCAGGGCAAATCATATCATTATATCAACATGTTATTGTTTCTATGGTAACAACTCTCTTGTGTGATGGATGATCATAAGGCTAATAAACAAATTAAAAAGGTGTTATTTAACAAAGAAACTGTATAACAGTTGATATTTTGTGGTCTTATAGGAATGTCTACAAGATGTTTATTTAACATTCATGGAAGGAGGCGGTACTTTGTGTGTTCAAGTTTCCCAACACAGAAAAGTCTTCAGGACAAAGGCGTTTGCACTTTCTTGTTTCTCAGTCACATGACAAGCTTGGTTGTGGGGTTTTTTTTGTTGCTTTTTTTGGAGGGGTGTGTGGGGGGTCTTATTAACTTCAAATAAGAGAAAAAAAAGTGTCTGGTGAGACAATGACTTTTAATAATGCTATAATGAAGGTGATAACAAGATAACTATAAGCAGTTTAAAAGGAGGTGTAATTGATTAAACAATGAAAATTGTAATTGTTAACAAATCACCGTGGTACAAGGAGAATAACACACTTTTATATATGTTGTTATTGTAAAAATAATCACTTCAGATTGGAAAGAATAACTCCGGTCCATGACACCACTTTGTCTTTGTTCATTTTGCTATAATAGCACACTACCAAATGGTTTATTCTACATATTAAAGGGGATCACATATTATTCATTAAATCATAGCAAAAATGTGCATACAAACTAATTACTTAATTAGATCCAGCAAAATGAGTCTCAGTGACTATTATGGGGATGTATGGCTGGTCCTCACAAGGAAAACTTGTCTCTGGTTTTAGGGTCAGTGTGAGGTGTAAGCAGTGATTTCATTAGCTGCATTAATAATTATCTCAACAGAAAATCTTCACAAGGATTGTAAGGCAAATGCGCGTGTGGTATAAACAAAAACAACGGTCACTGTGACTCATTTTGCTGGATCGGGTCACAAATAATTACATTTGGCAACATTAACAGCTTATTAGTACTATATTTAGTGTTCTCATAGTCCTACCTTATACTGCTCTCTATGTGACTAACTTTTTAATGATATATTACCTGCATCAGTTCAGTACAAAATATATATTTTACAGTGCAAACATGCATGAACTGATAACACTTCACTTTAAGGGCTACTTAGATTTTCAGAAACAGTAATAAGAACACTGGACCTTCAGGGCACATTCATGAGAATCACATAACTCTTTCTTTTTAAGCGATGCTGAGGTATATATCAAAAGCTTATATTATACTGAAGTGATATGAGCACTAAATAAAGCACCAATAATTATTAGTTCTCAATGATCATGTAATATCTGACCACTATACTGAAATGTTAGTATTAGTTCTTAATGAGTCACTAAAGCTCAGGGAAATAAACACAGAATTAAGACTGCATATGTATAACTAATTTGGTAATTAAATATCTGATGTTAATAAAAAAAAATTTAAAAATTACGCGAATTGTGTGCAAACATGATATGCAGATATACTTCAGTTTAATTAAACTGCTAAAACAGATTTTAAAATAACGTATTCTTGAGCGCATGATGACCAAATTTGCATAAATGTTTTGATGAATTGCGAATTTAAAGACATATATATTATTAATGATCAATTTTGGTATGTGTTGATGTTTTTGGTGTATGTGTGATGTTTTGAAGACATTTGTAGATTATACAATTATCATGGTCTCAAAAGGTACAGAAACGTGCAACAGATATAAAAGTCAAACAATGAACATATTAATCAACAATGATTCACTGATTCGATCTACGGTGTCTAGAGCCCTCATTAAGGTGAATGACTTTCTGTGAACATCTCATAGGTCAGTTTCCTTTATTTTTCCACTTCTTTGTTCATTAGAACAGTCATACAGTCAAGTCATATTTGAAGCTTATAATTTGAAGTAATGAGAAGTAGAGTAATCAGGACCTGGGTTTAATTTGATCAGTAATAAACCCAATTAGCTGTGTGTGAGTCAGAAGGCTACAAGTTCAACAGAGCCATCGTGCTGACACTCCGGGTAATGAAGCTTCAGGAAGACAAAAGAAAGCCAATGCACTAACAAATGATCAAATTCAGAGGTTCTGATAATATTTTAGTAATATATCCAGTAGAATCTGCTCTGAGTTGGAATAAGTGAGTGTTATATGGCTGGATCATGTTTGATTTGCCCTGAATGAAGTGATAAGAAAAGGAACAAATGCTAACCTTAACTGTTCGTAGATTTTGTTGAATATTTCATACTGTTAGGAATTTGAAAACATGAGAACTTGGTTTTTAACTTAGCAAGTTCATCTGTCAACTAAAGTAAATCCAGATGAAACACTCTACTTGCAGTAGATAGCATTTTTAGTCTAGTCCCTCATACCTGACCTGGAAATAGACTAAAAGTCAGCAAGCCATAACACAGTAAGCATTGTCCATGCTCTTATTCCAACAATTTGAATTATTCATTCTTTCCATTAGCTATCCCTTATGTAAAAATCACATGAATTTCACATATGATAATAAGTTGTTGTTTTTGTTTTTCAAGCAAGTGATTATGTAAGTACTGTGCGATTAGATAAACTATATATTAGATTAAGAGATTAGGAAAATGTATTAAAAAGAAAGTAATGCAAAAAATAAACCATGTGTCTTGTATGAGAAATATTCACATGAAAAAAAGTTAATCATGTGGGGAAAAAGTCAGGTGTAAATTATATAATCATTTGGGGGAATACGCATAAAAATTAATCATGTGTAAAAAAAAATCTCATGTGAAAATAAAAGAAAAAATGATGTGAAGAAAATGAATTTATAAAAAAAAATTCTGTGAAAATGAAAGAATTGTGCAAAAAAAGGGCATGTGAAGTTAATGAATCATTTCTAAAAACTAGAATCCAAATATTTTACTGATTTCAAAGCACTTATGTAAGTCGCTCTGGATAAGGGCTTCTGCCGAATGCTATAAAGGTAAATGAATAAAAATCCTGTAAACCTAAATGAATTCATGATTTATGTGAGAAAAACAAAGATACATGCACTACATGTAAAAAACTAACATGTGATGTAGCTAAAAACTCACAGATGAATCATACAAAGTTTCAAAGAAGTGTTTAAAGCAAGAATGAGGAGGATGAGGTGGACGGCCATCTGTGTCCAAAGCTCATTCTGAGTGAGAGACACCTTCCAGTGGACTGTGACACAGATGAAGCACTTAAAGTGAGAGCCGTCGAAACAATCCCAGCAGGCCCAGGTGAATTAATGAGCCCCCCCTCATCCAGCGAGGAGTGATCCATTACTTCCTCTAATTATAAATAATAATCCTGATTATTACACTGGTTAGCCGCCACCAGCTGAGATGGATGGCCCAAGACATGATTTATCTTCTTTTCCCCCCCGAACACTTCATACAGATATCCAGTCACTCCAGCATGAGCAGCAAGCCACTGTGATGTAAACTCCAAATCCCACAAACTGTAACGTATGTGCTTCACTGTCACAGCAAGACTTAACTACAACCTGTTGTGTTTCAATGAGTTACTGTATTAATTAATAAGCATCAAACGTACAGAATTGTATGTTATGTAAATCGAAAGTATGCAGCTGATTTGAGCCGTGCATTGATTTTCACCTTTGATTTTCCAAATTAATTCATTTACAAATTCATTTAGGCAATCACCCCTACAATCCCTGTTCACAAATTGTCACACTGTATTTTTGAAAGTTCTCATGATTCTGAATTGTTTCTGACTCTGGTCTGATGGAGGTCAGAGGTGACCAACATCAGGAGATTTGCTTAATTGATGAAGCCATCCAAAGGTCTCTGTGGACATTTTTATAACAATAAATAAAATCTTATTTTACCTACAGATCAAATGCCCAGTCTGCTGCATCACGAGAATAGCAAATGTAATATTAATACGTGTTACGATCCAGTCAGCACTCTCAGAATAAACAGTACTGAACTGTACTTTTGCCTGTTGCTGTTGTGATGCCCTCAGTGGTTCATATTTATACCTTTAGTGTACACTACCAATCAAAAGTTTCTTATTCTATCTTTTTCTTTATTTTTATGACTTTAAGAGAGACTGGATAATGATGGACTGTTGTTTCTCTTTACTTAGTTGAGCGGTTGT
>JAQQZX010000003.1:7572727-7585393 GCA_030068355.1 Notoglanidium maculatum
ACTGTTTCATTGATCATAATACTGTGTGAGACAGCACTGAGGGTGGAAAGTGCTCTTGTAGAGAGCAATAAGAAGTCAAGACTCCTTCCAGAGACAGGTGTATTTTTATTAGTGCTCCTCTTAAATTGCTATGAGCTCACCATTCACAGTCTGGAGAGAAGCTCCCTTAATTACTGCTAGGCATGCAATGTCTGGAATGTCTTATATCCCGAACCCTCAGCCATGTGCGAAATCACTTATCCACAATTCAGGCGAATCAACATCGCTCTTCAAAATGCACGCGTGTAGGTGTAAACAAGTGTGAAAGAGTGTGTGTGGGCGTAAATGTAAGAGCGTAAGAGACGGGTGTGCTTGTGTGCTGGGAGTGTGACCTCGTCACCTGAGTTTATGAGCAAATCCTGCTGCTTTAATGAGGAGCTCTCTCAATAATGAATACCAGCCTGTGGTTTAAAAGCCACTATATATCAGAAGAAAGACTTCTACTGTACTGGTCCTGATATATGACAGCCAATCAAAGAAGTGCTTTTATTTCACAATTACTAATATTCTTTAATCGTTCTCAAAAGCCTAAGCCATAAGAAGAAAAATGATGGATTTTCAGTTTATAGCTTTTTTTTTTAACCTGCAGGCCCACTGACCTCTACAGTTTTGGACACTTGGCTAACTTTTAAGCATAACTGGGGTATATCCCGGAAAGCCAGATAATGTAAGCTGAGATTCACACAAATCCAAACTTTTCCATTCCAGATACAGGGATTAGATAAAATCAAGATCAGTTACCATGGCAACTTATGTTCTGGAACTAACTTGGAAAAGATTAAGAGTTAAGCCTAACCTTGCCTGCAGTATTTATGTGCCGAGAACCTGAGAATATGTTCATATAGTGTTGGAAACATTGTACCCTTTAATTAAACATTTTACTCACAGGAACTTATGATGAAGAGTTGTCAGAAAATGCAGTCATTAAAAAGTCACAGTTAAAATAATGTTTTCATGTAGTTGAGAAGAGTTACCATGATGCTTTCCTCAAATGTACTTAAGCTTCAGACTAAAGTTCAATGTTCAGATCTTTCATTAATCAAATATAAACAGTGACATGATAAATTGTTGGTCTTATAAGCATTCAAATATGTTAAATGTTGGGTTCCTTTTGTTCTGGATTGCCTTTTTATTTTCAGACTACCAGGGCATTTTCCTGCATAACTAGTGGAATACTCCAGCTTGGTGGTTTGTTTGCTGAGTACCGATAACAAAGTCAGAACCTCTTTATCTTGACCCCACATGGTTCTGATCGAACAGTCGAGGAAGCACTTACAGTGCCTTTCCCTGAAGCATAATGCCAATAGTGATAGATAGATAGAAACACGAGGGTTATGTAAATACTGCTGGCTATTCATTGTCCTTCCTGTGACACTGTAGGTTGCAGTAGAGAGTAAAGTAAACAGCAGACAAGTCTGAGGCTCCCCCTAGGAAGAACAAGGTAAGTTATGTTTTGCTGCATTGTGGTGGCAGGAACAGAAATGGGCAGACGTCTTGGCTGCTCAGCCCCTGGAAAGGGAAGAGGGAGTGCCTTCACAACATGGGAACAAAGACTGAAGGAGTTGGCATTGGGTCTGAGAGAAGACAAGAGCTGTTGATGGCTAAGCAAAAAATAAATAAATAAAAAATGTTAATGGCAATGCAAAAAAGAAGTGCAACATTCTTAGGAACTTGGTACTACTGCCTTGTATGGAGAAACAGACCCTGGGTGTACTATGAAATTTGTTTCCTTTTCCCCAAACTTGAATAAAGAACCCACTGTGGCTGGGAGAGCCAATAACCCACCACTGGAGCATCTGATGGTCAAAGTGAATGCAGGAGTGCAGCTCAGCAGGAGCAGCGAATGCAATACAGACTGATATTAAGGCTTGAGAGTAAAAGAAAAAGCCTTGATATCCGCATGTTAACATCTTCCAAAGCTGTGTGTCTAGTGCTAGTATATTTTCAACTTCTTACTTGGGGTTTTA
The DNA here is from genome assembly GCA_030068355.1 of Notoglanidium maculatum. Taxonomy (NCBI): domain Eukaryota; kingdom Metazoa; phylum Chordata; class Actinopteri; order Siluriformes; family Auchenoglanididae; genus Notoglanidium; species Notoglanidium maculatum. The sequence continues at coordinate 7,574,734 of JAQQZX010000003.1, forward strand.
CATACTAGTGTGGACAGACAACACCACGGTCGTGATTTACATCAACCACCAACGGTACGCAAAATATCAAGCAATGTTCAGGATAGGTAAACAAGCTCTGAATGTAAACAGATGCACATATTCTGTCTTTCCAGCTGGCAAACTACTGGGAAGATAAGGGACACACTCTTATCACGTCATGGAGAATCCTGTGGCTGGAGATGATCAAATTCGCAGGAAGGTAGTTAAGGTAATGTAGAACAAGAAACAGTGATCAGAAGTTGATCTGACTGTGAACAGACTTACAATTCACTGCCTGCTTTGGTTCACAGACTGATGTGGTCCAGCATACATCGGCAAACAACTCGTCAAATCCACAGCTCTTTGAGTTTCTGATGACACTGTAATGCATCGGACAGCCTATGTAACCAGTGTGTTGTTAACCCAATTCACCAGGGTTACACCTGTTGCTTGCTACAGCAAAGCACACATCTTGAAATTATAGGTCCAGTTCCTTGGCATGACCCCAGCATACCGGGGTCCATTTATAAGCAGGATAGTATTCAGGCAATTTTTCTTACGATGTTGCAAAAGATATATATAAACCCCTTATCTTGCACCATGAAAGACATTCTGGAGTTTTCACAGAGTTGGATCCTTCATACCCAACAATAAATGTGTATATAGTCTGTGCAGTGGGAGTAGCTTAATGGTCAAAACACAATGGTCAAGGTGTGGAACATCTCACAAAACAGTGGCTCTGTATCATTAACACAACACAGCTAATCAGTCAGAATATTTTTTTTATTCAAAGCAGCTTGTCATCCAGCATGCTGTATTCAGGAAAATGAAGTCAACCCTATGATTTTTTTCTTCTTCTCAAAGTTTTCCTTGTCAACCACAGCCCTTCACATCACTTTAATAACTTGGTTAATCACTTTATACCATTCATCCTTACTATAGCAACTGTACAATAATGTAGTCAATTCTTGTGTATCATTGCACACATTCAGTGTAATATCCTGTGTAGGTGTCTTAATATCTTCCACACATAAGCATATTCAATTTTCTGTCATTTTATTATGCTCAGCATATGCTTTAGCATATATTACATATCCTATTTCTTTTATTCCATTTCAGTGTCGTCTGCTTAGTAAGATCAACTCCCAACTTCATTAAGCTGGTAAAAGAATGTTCCTTTTGTCTTCACACAGACAGAACCAAAATAAAAGATAGGTTTCTTTATACTGCATGTGGGAACTTTTCTCAGAGTCAGACTCTTTTATTCCTTGCAGATCTTCAGGGAAAAAATCGTGGGCGTTTTAGCACCTACGTCTACAGATGTACGGTCTCTCACACACACACACTCACACACACACACACACACACACACACACATACACACACACACACACACACACACACACACACACACACCACATACACAAAGAACAATTTTACTCTCATGTGTAAATCTCATCAGCTCTCTCCAGTTAGCCACAGACAGAGCTAATTGATTCCAGAAGTGTTGCCTCTACTTTAAGCAGGGTTGGAGAAAAATGGAGAGATTGGGAAAGAGAAATTAAGGGAGGGTAAAATGGAGGGCTAGAGGTGCTGGAGTAGTAATGAGGGGTCAGTCGCAATCCATAGCCCTGTCGCGAGAGTCAGGAACACATGGCAATTTTATGGTCAATTGGGCCATGCATCTGGTGTTATACATCATTGTGGTGCGTAGTGGGCCCATGGTGTCAGCTCACAAACATGCACACACACACACACACACACACACACACACACACACACACAGCACCCCACAGATGCACACACTCAGACAGAATAGATGGCTGCATGCTGTGTGTTGATATGCTTCATCTATGCTGCTTTACAGCTGAACCACACACTCACAAAACCCACACCCACACTTACCATTAAGTCACCTCCCACCACTTGCAGTTACACTAATTAGGGCAATCTAGTGTGACAACAACTTATGTTTTAACACTGTTTATCTTTATTTTTTGAGCACTGTTGTGCTGAATTCACAGGGAACATGTCTATGTTGTCTCATCTATTTTGCATAAAAGTTTAAGACAGTTACCTCTGTTGCAACATCCAGTAGAGGCACCGTAGTGCTGATATACCCAAACCTGTGGAGTGCCAGCATTAGGAGGCAGCGTGACATCTCCCATAGAGCAGCATTGGGACTGCAAAAAATAAATAAATAGTTAAATAAATAAATAATTTTTTCAATCGAAGGTTGTCGCTCTTTTCCAGAGCATTTGCATGAAAAGTCTGATTATTTGAGTGTGAAACTAAACCCAGGTGCAAACAGCTATTGTGCAAAACCACCTCAAAATACTGTTCTAGCTTTTGCATCATGTGAACAACTCTCACCTGCATCATGAGCATTTGCAATATTTTTTGGTCTGCACAGAGGTTGAAATCCTAGCAATGTCAGTACGGTCTGGCTCGGACAATTCCTCAACCTCATATCACTCAAAATACGAGATTTTCTAATCATGCATGTGAAGTTATTATTTTTGTTTGTCTGGCAATAATTTTCTAACAAATTGAGTTAGCTCTATTTCCCAATATATAAACAAATTAGTAACCTATTTTAAACAACTATGACCCGGACCAGGCAGTTACTAACCACAAGGACCACTGCACATTCATGTTAACACTTATGTTTCAGCTTAATATCTATTTGCCTGCTTGTGCCTGCATGAAAGTAAAAACCTCCTGCACAGTATGACGTCTATTCATATCCGTATTTGTATCTAATGAGAACAAATTTAATTCCGTCCCATCCCAAATACATAATGCCTTCTAGTTATAGGGAGTAACTAAAATGTAAGACCCACAAACACAAATGACTACACAAACCTTGACCAAAAGTGAAGAAAATTAAATAAAATACAATTTAATACATTATATTAAAAATATACGAATCTTAATAAGAACAATAAGGGATGTAGCTATTATCTACCATTTTGTTAACAACGGAACCTTCGTTTGGAAGGAATCCAGATGTTTAAAAATCCTAAATGGACCCAGAATCGAGCTTTGAGTGGACACATGAGGTTTCAGGCCAAGTTTTAAAATATCCAAAGAAAAACTAGCATGCTCACTTTTTAATGACCATATGAAAAAGTGCAATGTCTTACTATGGCCATATTGCTCTCACTGGCTACAGAGATGTATAACTTACATAGTAACAAGTATCATAATGCTGTATTACACACATCAAGAAGCTCTATTATTGACCAAGCAACACACTGTACACAATAAAGTCTCAGTACCTTTGGTCCATTATATACCCAAGGATGGTAAGTGTGAGCAATATGTATCCAGTGATAAGCAGCACAGTTGTTTGAGACAGCATCTAGAGAACAAAAGCAGAATGTAAGAACAATATGTTCTCAATACAACACCAGTGGATGTCAACTCAGTTGCTCAGTTTCACTTCCAGATCCCACCCACAACTTCCTCATGTTTATGTTCTTGACCCTTATAATGTAAATTAGCCAGAGAAAATCTCATTAGGGTCGGCAGCATGGAGAACACGAGTGCACAGACAACTGCAGTTAATGCTGCATAGCCCTCCCTCTGCTATCTGAGAAATGTTATAGATACGTGGCTGACATTTGGTGGATGTTTGCTCTCTAAACCTTGTATGCAGAGCCTTCGAAAATATTTCCCTCCTGGGTACAGTACAAATCCTCAAAGCTTAGACTCTCATTTAGAAGTGACCACATGTAGTGCAGCTGTGCTGTCTATGCTGCATGTAATACATTTTGCTGGTGTTACTGTGCATTTTTTGTAGGAAATTTACAAGACAGAATGTGTAATGTCAAAGCACTGCAAAGAATAAGATTAATATAATGTATAATATATTGTATATATAAATGTGTGTATATATATATATATAAATACACACACATATATATATACTACAGTTACTACTAAAATAATCTCAGAATATCTCTGCACTTTTACCATCAGAAAAAATAAATCTGAATCCAAAAGAAACATATTTCTTCAGCAAAAATTATTGTTGGAATCTCAGAAAGAAGTTATAAACTTGCTCTATACTCTATAGTTAACATTAACAGAAATAACCAACTAGTTAACTTAGCTTACACATAGGCAGGATTTCATCTGGGTTTTGATTTGCATTGTCATATTCTCAGTGAACTATTTAACATTAGTCAAACCTGTCGACACATACAATAACACTCTGTTTGCTAATTTCCAGTAATAATGACGAGCTAAGCATGTTTTGGTTACGTCATCACCCTCTTTTAATTTGGATTGTGAAAGCGCAAACCGACAAAGGACGTTCTCCCTTGAAAAACTAAGTTTAAATGTGAATACATTTAAAATGTAATTTAGCAAAATTAAGTATGACAAGAGCTTGATAATTGAGTGGTAATTTGAAAATAGCATGAGGGGGTTGTGGCTTCTCATACATAAACCACATCAGATGGTTAGCTTCCATAAGGTCATTGATAGGCCTGTGATATGTCTTGAATTACCAATGTGTGACGTTGCCCAGGTCTCAGAGGGAGCTTTGTGAAAACACTGTGAGTCAGTTCCCTAAGGTCTGCCTTATGTTTTTAAAATCCTTTCAACATGCTAATTTCTAATTTGTCTCACTATCCTATTTCAACAACAACACCAAGCCAATGTGTAAAAAACATTAAACCATCTGGGTGTTTTCTTAGTCACTGCAATACCAGTCGAACTGTGTTAGTGTTTCTATTCCTCCCAAGAATAAGATTGAGTTACTAACATCATTGTCCTCACTACTATTCATTTCTGCAAAACAAAGTGCATGCTAATCTTCAATGTTGGCTCTGCTGAGTTACGCGGTTAGCGTTTCAGCAGTGGTCAGTTTCTGCAACCTCAATAATTAACAGCAAGTCAAACAACTAGTGAGATTGATAGTCTGACGTGGGTGATGAAGTTGAGCGGTAACTCTTCAAGTCCTAAAAATAAATGTTTTTCTAGCTTTGAAGTACCACTAAGCTGTGCTGTAGCATCACTTGTCAGTGCAAATAAATGTGCATGGTACATAGAGGTATAAATACACACTTGGACATTATTTATTGCTTGGCCCAAGGGCATTACTTAGTTATTTTCTCTGGAAAGGCTGATGGATGCAACAGGAAGGCTTCTCAGGCAATGGGAAATGGTTGACTTGGCTCTCAGAACGTTTGTATTGGTTGTTGGACCACCGGCGGCTGTTTTATTGGTTGGTGATGGGAGGGAAGGGAGGGGGAAAGAGGGATGTCGAGATTTCTCAGCGAGGCACCATCGAGAGAACACCACTGAGGTAGGAATCACAGGAAGACCGGCTGTTTCATTTCAGCGGGGAAGCAGGGTGGGTCCATAAAGTTTGGCTAACCAAAACTATGCCTGGGGAACACACACTTCCAATGATATCAACAGGGGAACATAGTGTCTGTGTTTTTGTAAAGGAGATGGAGAAAGATGGAAAATAATAGGCAAAGGTTGCTTAAAACATGTCTGTCTATGCACTGTAGTGAAAGGCCATATAATTGACATAATTAGAGGGAGAGCCTGAGTTTGACTGTGGTTTGATAACAGGCCCTGTCTTATAATATTAAGCACTGAGCAAATTAAAAGCTTTCAATGAACCGTTAAAGACAATGAAAGATTTGCCTAAAAGCCTTAGCAAAAGCAAGGACCAAATGTTAGTCTTTCTACTGTCAACATTTAAGGTAAACCAAGGTCATTTAAGTCTCTGTGATATAACATGTATACTTTTGTTACTTACATGTTCTGTTGCGAATAAGTTGTTGTAAACGACCAGCACAATTAGGAACTGCACATGCACATAAGCTTGAAATGCAGCTGACCATTGTGGATTGTGTGGTACTTCGTCTCCTGTGACCTGAAAAAATGCAGCGTGTTCATGAAATATCAGTTAATCAGTTCTGAGTCCTTCATCACTATTCAAGGAAAATTTAAGACTGTCTTCCAACTAGCCTCTTGTGAAGCCTGTTAAACATTATAGAGAAGAAACTTTCATATCTGGTCACTACCAGTGTATGAAATCCACATATAACCAAGTACTAAAATACACAGGACAAACCAAACACAGCTGATTATCCACTCACCAGTGATTATCATCTCTTTTACTAAATAACAGTGCAAGTTCCCCAGCAGCAATAAATCAGATCACTATCATTCACTAGCTTTCCACTAAACTCACAGCATTCACACACATTCACACTCATACCCTACGTGTCAAAACTTTGGACATGTCAATTCTTTAATAGGTTTTTCTTTATTTTGACTATTGTAGCATAAAATTGAATACATCAAAACTATGAAATAACACATATAGGATTATGTGGTAAAGAAAAAAGTGTTTACAAAAATAAATATGTTTCATATTTTTGATTCTTCAAAGTAGCCAGCGTTTACCTTGCTTTATACACTACCGGCATTATCTTAACCAGTTTCATGCGGTCGTCACCTGGAATGCTTTTCAATTAACAGTGTTTTGTGCCTCATCAGAAGTTCATTTCAGTTCAGAAAGTTCAGAAGTTCAGAAATTTCTTGATGCATTTGAGACCATCAAACAGTAAACAGTAAATAATAAGAATACAGTAAATAGCCCTATTTGACCACTGTAGTAATCCATATTATGTTAAGAAATGCTCCAGTACAAGACTTTCTTTACTTTAAGACATTTACATTTATGTCATTTGGCAGACGCCCTTATCCAGAGCGACTTACATATATCTCATTTATACAACTGAGCATTAAGGGCCTTGCTCAAGGGCCCATCAGCGATAACTTGGCAGTACTGGGATTTGAACTCACAACTTTCCAAGCACGAGTCCAAGGTCTTAACCACTGAGCTACCACTGCCCGAAGACTTAAAGTATCTTGTAAGAAATAAAAATAAAGAAAAACCATTGAACTGGAAGGTGTGTCCATACTTTAGACTGGTATGCACAGAGGGTAATGTATCAATTCACCAATCTGAATGTTTTTGGACAGTGCAACAAAACAGGAGAACCCAGAAAAATGTGCAAAATTCCACATAGAGAGTAGCACAAGCTCAGGAGCAAGCCCAGGACACTGTGAGGAGCTGTGAGGTGGCAATACCATGTCACCCTTTCTGCATGAAACGTGTCCATTAAATAACACATCCATTGAAATGGTGGTATCTATGAGTGGTGCAGAATGGTAACTATTTAAACACACACACACACACACCATTTTAACTTGTTAAAAATGCTTTAAAGAATCAGGACTACTGATGTAAGTACATGTGAAGTTCTACTTTAAGGCCCCCATGAAAGGAGGCTAATTGGATCCAGATGTTCCAGTCAGTTCAGGTGTGGGTTTGACCTCTACAGCCATATAAAAATACAAATCACTTTTGTTTCCAGCTTGCACAGCAAGTGCAATATGGCCTATTCAAAATAGAGGAAATCAGAAAAAAAAATCAGTTCAAGCTTATTAGGCTAAAAAAGGGAAAAACATCATTTTTTTCAACAGTAGTTCAGAGTGATTTCTCTCATGAACAGGTGACCTTGACGATCATTGTAAGCACATGCTGCAGAAATCTTAAACAAGTAACAAGAACCTTATTAAGCTCTGTAAGCATCACTTGCACTTAACCACACAGGAAACCAATGCTCTCTAAGAAACCCTGAAGACCACCTGGATGTTCCACTTCACTATCAGAAAAATGTTCTATGGACAGATGAGATGGTGAATGTACATAGTGTTGCGAGAAAATAAAACACATATTTTAAAGTGTTATAATAAAGCACACACACATAAGTTTGGGAATGATGGATGACATAAAACAGTGTGAATCTGCTTTGCATGAATTACAGATACCACATGACCGATGCTTTCAAATTCTAATTATAGAAGAATTTCATTGTCTGTCTGAATGGCTTGGTGGTAACAAGGCCCAAGTCTAAAATGCAGGAGTAAATCAGCAACACAGTAGCTTAAAGAGGAAAGTCCATATTTATAAACGACTAAGTCATAATTCTGACCTCAGTCCCATGAAACTGCTGTGCATGATCTAAAGCAGGCTCGTTTACTGAAATGCCTCAACGATATGCAAGTGAGCATATTTTTGACAAGTGAGTTAAAATTCCTTCTAACTGTTGTGTGTGACTCATCAACAGCTGCACAGAGACTTCTGGTAAAGTTATTCACAACACAGCAGCAAACAAGCTGTTCATCTTTAGGATACTACTCAGTGGCTTACAAACAGACATATTACAAATCTTTATAATGTTTATTTATAACGTCTGCTGCATATAAAGGGACAGGTCTGCATTTATTTATTTTTTTTGTCTAATCAGGACTCTTCCCACATCACAAAAACATGCATGTAAGTGGACTGGCTTTGATAAATTGCCCCAAAGAGTGAATTAATTTATAAATGCGTGTATCTGGTCATGGTCAAAATGTGAAAAAATAAAGTTATGTTTCATTACTTACAAAATGTAATACTGTTTTACTGTATTTTATCTTATATTTGTACTACAGCATTGTTGAATTCTCAATTATGGTTAGTCAGAAGGTGTTGCTTGATTTTCTTTTAATAAAAGTTGCTCTGTGAATAGTTTCAGCTGTAATATATATATATATATATATTATTCCTACACACGGACCACTATGTAACAATTTCTTATTAATTTATTATTTTTGTTCCGGGGTGCTATTTACTAATTGCAAATAAAAAAAAAAACAAATTAATTATACTGCAAAAGTACATAAATTGGCATTAAATTAGAAATTATTATGCCTCTCATACTTTGCTTTTATGGCCAGGACATTGGCATTTTGAAATTTACTTATTCATTTTTCATTCACGTAATGTCAGAAACATATGTTGCTTTTTTCTGACCTCATCAAATTGGACGTTATGAAATAATTTGTCTAGCTCAAGTACCGTGTCCTACTCACTAGGAAGGAGAAAGTGGCTTGGAACAGCTTTGTCGCAGTGGTTTAGGGCTTCCTGGTCAATCACAAAGCCAAAAACTATGCGAGACTCTAGTGAAGAACTGCAGCACAATGGGCTGCAGAATGTCTCTCATAGTCCATATCCTTGATGGTCATCTTGATAAATTCAAGCATAACATGGGAGCGTACTCAGAGGGGCAGGATATACTGGACAGGGATGTACCAGGATAGTACCATGGACTATATAATGAAAACATGATGGGGGGCTACATTTGGGGGCTGAAAGTGAGTTACAGTATAATCATAAATCTAGAAAAATCTACTCACTTCGTTTTCACCCATATATTCAATGAAATATTTTGAAAATGAAAAAAAAAAAAATGTCCTGGTCACAGTAAGAGAAGCATGTTGATCAGGTCCTTACTAGATTACTAGTACTCACTAATCCTTACTAGCATTTAACACTGTGTTGAAGTAAATGAATTGTGTTAAAATTATAATCAGATATTTTTATGGTATATTTCATAAAACATCAAAGGTAGCAATCTAAAACCTTTATACACTATTTTATGTTTTTAATTCACTATGCTGTAAATGTGTTTTGAATGTGTGGTGAATAATAATAATATCCATGAATTCATTTTTATGAATTCTTCAGACTCTCTCATGTGCAGTCGCATGTTGCTTTGACCTACTGGCTCCAGCAGTCCACTGCTCTGGTTTCCCTCAAAACTCAACTCCTCCAGCACGACCCTCCCTCCTGCGCAGGAGTATGAACAGGCACGGCCCAGCTCTCCCAGTCCAGCACCTTTCAAGGTATTTCAGTCAAACTCCAGCACCCGCCACATGCTCTCCATCACCAGGCTCACTTTAGGGCTGCTTTAATTGCAGTGTGGGGGGAAAAAAGAGGCTTTGTTTCATGTGTGAAGTAAGAGTGGCTAAATATGTGCCACACACACACACATCACCGTTTCAAAGCAAACCGCCGCAGCTCCTGATGGAGAGACTTCAATCCCGCGTCATAGGCCTGGCTTTTAAAGACATGTGAAAATTGAGCTTATTGTGCTTCAAAAGCATGGGAGACTTTTTTGGCTCTAGGCTGTACTTGTAAAGTGTGTCATTTTATATTAAGAGTCATTGTCAAGGCTTTTTTTCTGTCACTGAAATAGTAGGTGGTGGATGGCAAACAAGATATAAACATTCAAGAATAACAAGACTTCTCATACAAATTTAGGCTCAAATTCACAACCAATCTGCCCTTCAGTAGCATTTAAGTTAGGAATAAAAACATTGGGAAGTGAAATAAACAGCAAGCTATTGTACTTCAGCCCGACTTGCTGATTATTATCCGGCACCTCTTACAGTGTTTTACACTATTAATATCAGAGCAATTTCCAACAGTGACCTTTTTATTGACATAATTTAATTATGAGATCATAATTTTTTATCTGCTTATTATTACATTTCGAGCATCCATGAAACAAGTTAGTTCCTGTTATAAATTATGTACTAGCAGCTATAAATATTCACTCTTGAAGTTTATAAAACAAAAACATTAAGCTTGTTTTGAACCAAGAAACTGTAAAGCACAAAATCCTCCATCTTGAAGACTGTCCTGTATAAAACATCCGTCCATCTATAGCGCTTTATCCATCTGGGTCGCGGGGAAGCTGGAGCCAATCCCAGCATCTTCGGGCGAGAGGCGGGG
>JAQQZX010000003.1:7595239-7612865 GCA_030068355.1 Notoglanidium maculatum
TTTTGTGAAGCTGCTTTGAGACAATGTCTGTTGTTAAAAGCGCTATACAAATAAAATTGAATTGAATTGAATTGGCTCCATGAAATTTTCTCTTTTGTAAATGTTGCGAGATAAGGCATGTGGGCTTGGCAGAAGGCTGCACTCAACAATGCCGTTAAATACTTCTTAAAATCCAGTAGATGGCAGTAAAGTTCAATAGTAACAAAACATACCCAATGTAGAAATATGATGCCTCTACTGGAAATATATCCAAACATGTAAAGTGGTTGAGGTTGCAGTACATAGAAGAATCGAATATTGTCCTTAGCAGACTTCTGTGCTCTCTGAGTGCCCTTCTAGTTTGTAATTAAAATCAGCAAACAGGCTACCAGAAAATAAACAGCATTGCTCTAAACATATCTTAAACTAAATCATGATGATCCTTACAAACAGATCCTTCCTTTCTCAGTAAGATGTAGTCTTGTTTTTTTAAAAAGCAGCATCGCCCTCCCAGATTGATAACCTTCGTGTGAGAGATAGGATCAGAACTAACTAGATTTTACATTTTTTAAGGCAGCTTAGTTCACTTTCAAGTATACTTTCAAGCCAACATGTAATTAACATTCAAATATGTGTCTCTGCACTGAAGTAGGTTTACTTACAAATATGCTTTTTGTCCCATTTTAGTCCAAAGTCTAAAACTAGTACACAGATAGTATATCAAGTAATAAACTTCAAAGTACTGCATATTTATTGGTCCAAAGTACACTTTAAAAATGTACTAAAGTATAAATAAACTATGATTTTATCACAGTTAGTCCTGTTTTGGTGTAAAGAAATGCTAAGGAGTGAACATTAGCTGAGCTTCCTACTTAGCTGCCAACATTAGTGTAGCATTGTATTTAAATAGCTTAGCTAACGTTGCTAAATATGTCAGTTCTGTTATGTTTGTGCAAGTCTGCCTTTTGTTTTGGATAAATTGTTTAGCGCACACTGCAAACAGTACAGTTCCTGTGAGACTGTAATAGTTTGCTGAAGGGAAAGCGCTGACTCTGTTGTTCCCTTAATTGCACTTAATTTAAGGCTTATGTAACATGTGCCCTTCAAAGGATCAAAGGTGAATGCACTATGATGAAAGCCGCTGTAGCTGGTGAATCTTGTTATTGTGAGCCGTGAGAGAGTCAGATTACAGAACAGGAGAAAACGTCTGTCCTTTTCAACAAGCTGTTACTAGAAACCTGTGATAAGCTCATCCAAACTGTTCCTGTGTGAATCTCTTCAGTTTGAGAATTACAGCTCATCACTGTGAATCGAATCAGACACTGTAGGCAAAAGACTAAGCTTATTAATATTACTTTTCATTTCTCAGCAAAATTATTTGTAAGTCACACTTATCTACTCAGTGAGCTTTAAGTAACAAAGCTTGAGTACAGCATGTTTGCTTGAGCTTTATCACGTTTTATCATATTATTACTAATATCTCATTTACAGTACAGTTAAACTCGACAGGTGCATTCAGCCTAATACAAGCTTGCATAGACTGTCACTTAGTCAATACAGTACAGTCAATTTTTTTTTTTGGCTTTCATGTGTTATTATAATCTCTTAAGGGCAAGAAGGTAACAGTTTTTCAAACAAGGCTTTAAATGAAACTTATTTGCATATAATAACTGTTTAGGAGTTAATACATTACCTTCACATTAAATTATTTTTAGGGCTTTTATAAATGCAAGTTTCCTCTCTTAATTTAAAAAGAAGTGTTGGATTTTTTATCTTGGAAGAAGCTCCCTCAACCTTCCAGACTGCATGATTGGGTGAAAACTCACTTTTTTCAGTGAGCTTAAAGTGTACTTCCAAGTGTACTTTCAAGCTAGTATGTAGTTAACGTTCAAGTAAAATACAGTCCTTAACAAGTATATAACTCTTCTCTGAGACAGGTTCACTTACAAATATACACTTTAAGCCATTTTAGTCCAAACTAAGTCTGGAACTAGTACACAGATATAGCAAATAAAAAAAGCTATACAGATATATAGCAAACTTCACTGTACAGTCTTGCTGAATTCTTGACTGTGATTGGACAAAAGGTGTTTATTGATTTTCTATAACAGTAGCTCTGATAATAGTTCTGGCTGTAGTACAAACTATAGGTTTATAGTAATGTTGTAGTATTAACACATTATCATAGGCTCTTTCATGCTCTATGTAATCTAAGCCTAATAATAAACAGATTTTAAAAAATGTTATTTAACAAAGAACAAAGGTATAATCATTGAAACTGTGATGCTTTCTGTAAGATCACATTTATTTAACATTTATGGAAGGAGTCTCCACTGTCAATAAGTTTTCCACCATGGGAAAGTCTTCATCACAAAGGCTTTCTTGGTAACATGGATTTTTTTTCCCGTGACATTAAATGAAACTAGAAATGGATTAAAAAAATAACATGTTGTTCAATAATAAAGAAAAACTGCAATTTTTAGCAAATGCTGTGGAATAAAAGTCCATCACAGCAATCTTAGTACACTTTAAAAATGTACTAATGTTTTGTAATGTTTTGTACATAAAAAAAAAACCCAAAAAATAATAATTAGAACAAAAAATTCTGATAGACCAGTGAACATTCCTTCAAGTTTATTACTTGGCTTCATGTGTGTAGAAGACCAACATATAGGGTTTACAAAAAAAAGGGCCAAACCTGCTATTTCCCCTACACCATTTGTTCTGTTTCGCATAAAGAACACCCGCTGTGAGATTTCAGTGAGAAACCACCAGCATGTCTGCCACAGCGCCACCCTACACAGCAGCGGTGCACTAAATGAGGCGATTTGCTGCAGAGTGGCAAAAGACTGCATGCCACGTCACTCACACTGCCAATGGGCTGTGAAAGGCAAGCTGGAGAGGACAGGCCGAGTGCTAATAAGAAATGCCAACACAAACAGGCAGCTGGGTCAGCCAATCCCTCGCCTGTCACCGCAATACTTCACACTGTCTCCACTTACAAGCCGAGCCCGCTGGACGTTGAGGACGATTTTAAAGGTGTGATAAATTTCAAACTGCCAGCGTACACACAATAAGGTAAAGGGCCTACCTACAGAGATTTGTGTTGTGGGATTATTTTAAGTTTCACTTGGTAGCAGGCAGGCTTCACGTGCACTACAGTGATCTCCTGTGTCCCAGGCAGAAGCTGTCAGTGAAATCGCTGAAAGCTTGCTTATGACTAAAAATACAGTTCTGAGAACGACAAGGAGTTAGTTATCACATTTCCCACACATACTTTAATGATGGAATAGGATCAAGTACCCTTCAAATGTAATATATTCCAAGCCAAGAACTGAAAGGTGTGTTGAGATTTTCAATGATTTTTTTATTTCCAAGCAGCTAGGCCAAAAGAAATAAATAGCTATTGTCATTTTTTTTTTTTTATTAAGGTGTTCCTGCTATCCTGCTGCAGTATGAATGAAGTGATAATAACTTTAATTTCTGCAGCTGTGAGCCTCAAAATAATACCGAAATACTTCAAGTTACTGGAATGTTGTAGTTTATATCAGGATTCTTCTTTTTCTTCTTCTTATTCTTCTTCTTCTGTATTACAAATAGTTTTCCATATCCCAAGCAACTGTAACCTTCATAATGTGAAAAACTTCACCTACGTATTTCGAGCTAATTTGTATAACATGCAAAACCTACTTTTGCAAACCAGTCCAAGGAATGTTGTGTATTTTCATTTTTATTTCATCTATTTTATTTTGTAATTTATGTCAAATTGTTCAGCAGAGTCCGAACCTCAATAACTATCAAAGCATGTTGAGATTTGTTACCAATTTGGCCAGCACATGCCAATCAATTCTGGTAGAGGAGAGCCTAGGGTTAGTTAATTTACTCAAACAGCTGTTTACATCTGCAAAGTATGGTTATCCATAGAGAGCAGGATTTTATTCTAGTTTTATTTTTATAGTTTTTTTTCCTAGTTCAAATAACTGTGTGTCTGAAACCATGGGTCTGATCAAACTGAAATTTTCTACATCTTTGTGTTAATCTCTAACTGCATTTTTGATGATTAAGAGCAAAGAGTGCTTGGACAATGCCATTTATGGATACATCTTGCCTTTGAAATAAACATATATCTGGTAATATTAAAGCTTCTAATCAGCTTTAAGCAGCAATAAAGAAATAAAGCATTCTACATCATATTACTTGTCCAGGTGATGAAGGAGACACTGAGGTAGTGATCTGGACATCATCAAGAAGATCTCTGTACTTAAAAATAACTGTGGAACCACATGCATACAGCCAGCAGACTTATCTACAATGTCTACAGAGACATTAAACCTTCAACACAGCAAGATACATCCCATAGACTGTGCTGGCCTGTTTCACACACACACACACACACACACACACACACACACACACACACACACACACACACACACGCTTGTGCAGAAGAGTGGCTGATTGTTGATATTATTTCAGTGTCCCAGAGGCACACCTTACTTGTCTAAAGCCCAGACTCTACATCCTGGCCGGCTCAGTTCTTTTGTACGCCCTCCAACCTGAGTGCACGGGGACTTCCAGTGGCGGCAGAAGATTTATGAAGCCCCTGTCACCCAGGGTTAACCCCCGCCACCTTCTACCACGAGGATTCCTTCTGAAAACAATAACATCCAGACCTGCTGGCCTCCGGGACGCCCCACTGTGCCACTGACGTGATCTGTTTGTCCTAGTGATTGCTGCTGTCTGCAGTCGCTAACGGATTGCTGTCACCACCGTATCAGCTAGGGAAAATCTCCACACTCTCAAAAGTGCAGGGTGTTATCTTATGGGGCAAGATTTTAATCAAATATTTCCTGCATTTGTAAGAGAAAAATGCAGAGAAATAAATTACGTTGTTGAATGACAAGAAATAATTCAAGTATATAAGAGGTAGGATTTGCACTGATAATGTGAATGATTTTATTAATTTGTGAGATAAAGGTGGTTGTTTGGGAGTTCTAAAGTGTTTCAATTAAAAATCATTAATATTTTCCCAAGAGAGAGAAACTAAGGAATCCTTAGGGGAAAGGGTAGTGTATATATATATATATATAAATTTTCTACAAATTTTTTTTCTGTCTTGAGTAAAAGAACCTGGTATAAGGAAACAAGCTGAAACTTTATATTATTCCTATCACAACACTTATTCTCAGGTAAATTCATTGCTCTTCTATGGGCGGCATGGTAGTGCAGTACTCTTAGCACTGTTGCGTCACAGAAAGAAGGTTCTGGATACGAACTTGGTGGCTGACTAGGTTCTTTATGTGCGTGTTGCAAGTTCTCCCTGTGCCTGTGTGGGTTTCCTCTGGGTGCTCTGGTTTCCTCCGACAGCCCAAAGACATGCAGATTAGGTCAGCTGGCTACTCTAAATTTATAAATTGCCCTCTGTGAGTGTGAATGATAGTTTGTCTCTGCGTTAGGTTGCAATATGTTGGCGACCTGCTCAGAGTGTACCACACCTCTCGCCTGAAGTCAGTTGGGATTTGCTCCAGCTTCCCCGCAACCCTGATGTTTAAGTGGTGTAGATCATGCATGGGTGGATTAACGTGTTCTTTGTCTTGATGTGGACAGTCCAGCAGCCTGGGCATCCTAAACACCTCTCTGACAGTGATGAGATGGTAGTTAAAACGTGGACCTATTCTAAGCTTGGCTCACCAAATCACTAATGATGTGAAGTTCCATGACATAGGGGAGACTAAAATGACTAGAATGACAGTAAAACAGCGACAACAGAAACCTATATTCCTACTATATAACACTACTTTTGTGTTAATGATCATTGGACATTGTGATGTAATCATTGTTAGTCAACCACAGAATGATGCTCTCTAATGATACATAGCCAAGTAACAAGCAACCAATGGTAATATAGAAAGTGTGCTTTGTTTTTAAATAAAAAAAAAATAGGCTCATATGTATGACAGTCTAACCTATGAAGAAAACAAAAAAACAAAAACAATCGTGAGGGTAAATTAAAATGCTGGTAAAAATGGAAAGGTGGCCATTTCTTGAGATGTGAATGATTCATGTAAGTAAGAAACACTTCAGAAAAAGGATTCTATGTGAATTGTCCATAATCTAAAATTTTCTTTTCCATAACTCTTGTAAAACCCTCTGCTTTTAAATAATAAATTGCCTTGCACATACTCTATTTGGCCAAAAGCATGTGAACCCCTGAGTATTGAACATTCCATTCCAAAACCATGGGCATTAATATTGCATTGTTCCCGCTTTGCTGCTATAAAAGCCTCCACTCTTCTGCAAAGACTTTCCACCAGATTTTGGAGCGTTGCTGTGGGGATTTGTGCTCATTCAGCCCCAAGAGCACGGGAGGTTAGGCACTGATGTCCAACAAGAAGCCCTGGCATGAAGTTAGTGTTTCAGTTCATCTGAACCAAGGTGTTCAGTAGGTTTGAGGTCAGGGCTCTGTGCAGAACATCAGAGTTCTTCCACTTGAACCTTAATAAACCATATCTTTATGGCCCTCAATTTGTGCACAGGCGCATTGTCATGCTGGAACAGGTTTAGGCCTCTTAGTTCCAGTGAAAGCAAAACGTAATGCTACACAATACAAAGACCTTTGAGACAATTTGCAAGCTTTGTGCAACTTTGCGGCAACAGTTTGGGAAAGAACTACATCTGTCTACTTGTTAGGTGTCTACAAACCTTTGGCCATATAGTGCAAGATACCAAGTTGTTGGTCGAGGCAAAAGCCAGATCACAGTGACAACACGCTGTGTCTTAAGTCTAATGTTCACTCCACCACTTTTACTGGGCAATATACTGGTAAAGGAACATTACTTTTGTTTAAACTTGTATAAATTCACGGTTTTGTGAATTTTATTTGTGGATTAACCTAGTCATGGTGTGGTGACCAGGCACATATCCTAACACTCTGAACCCCTAACGTTGGTTCAGATATTGCAAAGCACAGCACTCAAAATTATTGTAAACCTCCAGAAAATTTCAGTTGCTTTTGCAAACCCATCCTGATGTCTCCACATCAAAAGACAAGCTTTAAAAAAGACTTAAGAGCATTGTCTATGCAAAAACCGAATGTTTTCTCCCCTAATTGTGTCTACTTTTATCTTTCTCCGATTGCCTTCATTGGATTCTGAAATTAAAGAGTCTACAATGGCTTTTCTTTTTCCTGCTGCCTGCGGACAGGTCGCTGTGCCGAGGTCTCCAGAGAACTTTCTGAAAATAGAAGCAGGCAGAAAGCAGAGCCGGTCCATGTCAGGCCGGATAAGAGAGAGAACAAACAGAACAAGCACGGCTCATATCAAGTCATACTTAACTCTATTTGAATTCTTCCTGACCCAATCCAGAGTAAATGCCATTGGGGCCATGAGACTTTATGACAACATTTTTAAATTTGTCCAAATTCTGACAGTAGAATAAGCGGGGAAAGGGGAAGACCAGATCAACCCTGAAATGCAACAAAGGATTGACAAGAATCCAGGCAGAGCTATAAACCTTGTTTGTCCTGCGTGCTGCTCAAGCCTAGCATGCAACCAGAGGCAGTGTGTGGTCAGACCAGAGAGTGTGTATGGGTCAAACAGACATGCAGCTGCAGTGGTGTATGACTCAGATCTGCTCCAGAAGAAGACGACAAGGAAAACACCAATAACTAGAACATTTGGAATATACACCGAGAGCAGTTGGAAAATCATGTAACAGATGGAAAATAATGCAGATGACTTATTGACTTGTCAGATATTCCAAAGCTACAAATAGCAAATGCAATAAACATACTGACGTTTTGACTGATCATAGATTTTTACATTAAAATCGTTTATACCACAGCACTGTTGAACTCGCAATTCTGATTAGTCAGATGGTTCTGATTAATTTTTTATAACAGCAACTCATTCTGATATGTTATCTTTTCTATAGTAACAACGTACACAGGGACTTAATGCAGATGCAGTACATAAAAATGTGGATAATCACTGAAATTGTGAAGCTTTTTTATGAGAAGACATATGTTTAGCTTTTGTTTGTTGTTGTTGTTGTTAATTTTTTTAAGATTCTACAGTCAACAGTCAGAGATAAACCTGAAAGGTTTTCAGACTCTGGAAAGTCTTCAGAACAATGTTTCTCTGTGACATGACTTTAACTTATTGACTTCTATAATTAAGCATAAAATGCGCCTGGTGAAGAAACAACTGATCATTAGAATAAGCAATGTTCATCAGGTGCCTGTAGCATACTTTCAAGTACTTACATTCACACACCCTTGCTTATTCCATGCTAAATAATATGATCCTCTGTTTTTCAGACTTGTTAGCCAGAACCAGCAAACACAATCTCTCTTTTTTCTAGTCTTCCTTTAGTCTTCTTTGTTGTCCTTCCAGTGCATCCTTCCCGATTTATGCTGCCACTTGTAAAAATGTGAAATGTGGAAGGTGCTCTCTTGAGGATTGTTCATTCTGGGCTACTGTGGCAGCGCAACATGGTGCCTCCATAGAGGTGGACCTAAGCTTAGGGCTCATTCTAAGCTTACAAAAACACAATGATTCATAGTTACAAGTAATTGTAGACTAATGAAAACATTTATGAATTCTGTAATTATATTATGGAATATCTGTTATGGAGTCATCTATTTCTGCTAATAGATACCCTCAAATCTTACATAGTGGACATTTAAATATTACTACAAATACAAAAAATGTCCTGCTTTCATTAATAAAAATTGTAATCTCCAGCAACATGCTGTGGTGGAAATGGAAAAAACCATTTTGGTATGTGATGTTATTGGAAGACAATCAACGTTGTCAGACTATATTACACCACCTCATCTGATCATTTGTCTACAATATCATGCCCACAAATTCCTTACATAATATACAGCTCATATATAGAGAGCTGGACACTAGACTCATAATGTAAAACAGTAATGAGGTTGCACCTACACCATATTTTGGTGTTCATCATTAAGAACTGATTATCAGAAAGGTTGTATGACTGAGCCCGACTGTAAGCCTAGACTACCGCTCATATTACAGTAATGTCTTCTCAATACTTATGGCATCAGAAGAGAGAGGGTTTCACTTAAAAGCACTTCCTTCTTTCTTTTCCATTTCCAAACAAATAAGAGCCACTTTTAAGGGTTTTACATTAAGGGGGAAAAATGAAATTCCCATTAAAATAAATAAAATAAGTCTTCATATTTCACAATGGCACTAATTGGGGTCTGTGTGGTTTTATGATAGTCATATTTCTGCCTTTTGTCTGTCGCTTTGCTCAAAATAAAGATTTATTGTCTGCATGTGCAAAAAGAATAGGATTTTAGATAAATATTCCCATGCTCCACTGGAGGCTAAATTGAGTATGAAAACCAGTTTGAAGCCATTTGTGTCAAAGTCAGAAAAAGGCAAAGCTTCACTCATAGGATTAGATTTTAGCAAACCTGGCGTACACTTGTGTCTATTGAATTGGTGGCTTAAAATAACACTCCAATAAAGACCGTTCACAAAAAATGCTTCCTTTTCCTGAATATAAATTAAATGAATGCAATGTTTTTCTTAATAAGAAAGCATTCGGGTAATAAGTGGAGTTTATCATATACTTCATCATATACAGTAACCTCCCATCTGCATCTGCATTATTGTGAACATGTGGCTTTAATGCACTTACACTATAGTCTATAGCCTATAAATAATCCCGTGCACAGATATTAAACAGATAAAAGGCAGAGGCCACGGCCTTGGAGTCTTTAGTGGGAGTTATGTCCGACCCTGTGATATTCAGGAATGATGATGGAACAGGAAAGCTAGACAAATAATTTCCTTCAACTTCAAAAAATGTACAAATTGGAGACAGGAGACTGCTGATATAAATGACATTTCCTACTTCACCAACAGGCGCTCTGGACAATGGAAACCATAACATGACAACCACAAGCACCTCATCACTCCACTCCGTCTCAGTGACGTCTGGAGAGACATGATTTTAATAATGTACTGGTGTGCTATTAAAATTAAATCTGAACTAGCCTAAATTGAGACTATATAAACATGTATTTAACCCTCGCAAGAGAGACCAGTGACCCCTATTAGCTACACCGAGAAGAAATGAGGTCGGTAAACTCGCCTTTGACATAATGGTTATATTTTTCTCTTTAACAGAAATGCTGTAATGGGCATCAGTATTGGCTCAGGAATGCAGCTGCCTGCCTGTTTTGAAGGCGACTTAAAGAAGGGTTTTCCGCTTAAACATACCTTTAAGCCGAGATCATATATGCTTAAGGAAAACATCTTAGTGCTAAAAATAGATCTATAGATGAGTTTTGAAGTGACGGATTTATAAACAATGGTTTGAATGAATTTGTAACGGCTAACACCTAATATCCTTAGCATTCCTGAAGTCATTTCCTGTACTTAGTTCCTCTAATTGTTCTCTAGTATGGCATTGGATTTTTTTTTTTGTCGTTGCTAATTTCAACATTAAGTTATGTATTAGTTTGAGTATGAAATATTGCCATTCGTTTTAATGTTCTTTTATGAAATTGTATGAAGAGACGATCAGAAAAGGATCACATACTGTAAATATATGCACACAACGGGAATATTGGTTTGGACTATCCTTACCAAAGCCGATAAGCCTGTAATTTGTAGTAATATTTGCAAATATAACTTTTACATTTTAATTATATTTTTAGGACCAACCACATTTTCAGTATAACACTGTTGCAATAACTGGCATATGAGCACAGTGGCCATTTTGATTTGTTCCCAATATGTTAGTGTAAGATTCAACTATGTCTATTATTATTAGATATAGATTATAGAATAGATATAGATTATATAATGCATACAGTGCAATGAATTTTCAGACATTTTTTAGCATACGTAAAAGTACAATAATGAAAAAAGTTTGTTCAAAATAGGAACAGTTTGCACTACTAGAAGTCAAATATAATATAATATAATATAATATAATGTAATGTAATGTAATATAATATAATATATATTAATCAAATATAATATAATAATTATGTTATATATTTTTTTGTAAGTCAAATATGATAATCTGGGGAAAAATGTTTTTAAATCTTGCAATCATCCAAGTACATTGCCTTTAGTTGCATGACATACCATGGCTGCATCGATGAACCCAGTAGTATCCAAAGTCCACACCTAGGAATGCGAGCCACCATGTCCAAGCTGAATCCCAGGGTAACTCCAATATGTGGAAGTTGTTCCAGATATATATGTAACTGGAAATCTCCAGACTTCTCACAAAAAGCCTGAAAATAACAGAATATAAAATGAATAAAGTGATTAGTTTGTGAGGACTTGATACTGTCCATTATAAAAATACAGTCATGACAAAGTGTTAGTGAGAACTGTGGAGCTCAACACCACTGTGCATTAAGCAGTCAAGCTCAGTACACTCTTCTACAAAAGGAAACATACTGGTATTTAAATGAAAATAATTCCTCTGATCTGACAGATTCATTTTATTTTGATTTCATTATTTTAAAATTTCATAAACTTACATTGTTTTTCAATTCAAAAGAAATGCAATTAAATGTTTTCTGCATGAAAACGTGCTATAAAGAGCAGTAAATAGCAGTAAATTGAACAACGTCATTATTTAGTGCAGATGTGCCTTATAACATGCATCAGTAGTCTCAGGTACACTTTGCACAGGAAATCGGTTGCTAAGCAACTTGGAGAATCTGATGCAGTTTTTCTGAAGGCTTTAACTGTCAAACCTGCTTCATTTTTGTAGATACACCTGACAGCCAGCATTTTTATCATTTTAATTTAATTTAATTTTATTTATTTATTTTTATTTTTTGTTTGTGTCTGAAAAGTGGTGTGTTTCATAATATTTCTTACTTTCTTTACTGTCTGTAGCAACATTGTTTGTTGAAAAGTAATGTTTAGGAATCTAGAACATTTTTTCTACCCAAAAATACATGAAATGATCATCTAAAACAAAAATGTGGGTGACTTATGCACAGTACTGCATTAGACTTTTATTGTATATTTCTTTACTAATTTATTCTTGAACTTATATATTTCACTTCAACTTCTTTTGTGTTTCATTCAATGAATTTTTTTGTTTTTCTAATTTTAAATCTTCTTTTTCTTTCCTTATGCTTATTTTTTAAAATATATTTTCACCTTTTTTTATTTAATCCTGTCTATTCAATTACATTAATTTGATCATTTAATTTGAATACTTGCTTGTACTGTACTTTGAGCTACCACATGAAAAAAAGTGAGCTATAAATAAGGATTTTAATAATAATAATAACAACAACAACAACTATTATTATTATTATTATTATTATTATTATTTATTGTTGTTATTATTATTATTATTATTATTATTATATATTAATATATATATATTATTATAATATAATATAATATTATGTTGGATAATAATCCAACAATCTCAGTCCCTTTTTTGATGACTTAAGCATTAAATAGTAAACTCACTTTGACACAAAGCTATATTAAATATAAAGTCATACAGAGCACAGGCTAAAGCGAGGTGGCGTATGGATACAGATAGAGCAATGTGACTAACTTACTCGGGCAGTCGGGACATCATGCCTGCTGATAGAGATGTGGTCCCATCATTAATTTTGATGAGAAGGTCTCCAGTCTTCAGCCAACCCAGAAATACCTCCAACACGATCATTCCAACAAAGAATGGAGTCGCCTGCATGAGAAAAACATCAGGAATAGTAATTTTATGTTTTAACATTTACATTGTTGTTATTTTACAGCAAGTTTACAGTAAGTCGACAGTAACTGTATATATACACCCTGGAATAGTGCTATATTGAAAATGTGGATAAAGGTTCTCCTAAAATCAAAATATTAATGCAAGATGTATTTAGAGCATTTCTATCTCACAGGCTAATAGAGTATATTAAAGGACAGGTTGACACAATATTCATGTTTCATGTTTGTACAATGCTTTCCTGCCTTTCTTGAATTTCATAATCGCAAGCAGTATTCACAGGAAGGAATGGCAATAATTCACGCATCAGTGCACTTTATATTTTTTATTTTTAGCTCATTATTTCCCAGGTTATTCATAGTCCATTCCTGTTCACTGGCTAGTTTTCCTCTATTGCACAGCAGCTATTAATCTGGGAAGTGCTAACACATGTTTCCTCAGAGCACTGCATCTTTTCATGCTACTGTTCATTCAATCTCACAGAGCACATTAACACACTTTACCATTCACAATTATTTATGTGCTAGATGTGTTTTTATTTTTTCAAAATCATGTACAAGATAGTCAGACAACAATGAGAGTATCTACCTGTAAAGTGAACTCAAATTGATACAGGGTTACATGACTAATTTTTGACCAAATGATAACTTGAACAATGAGAAGCTCAGCTTCACAAATGAGGCTAAATCCACTTGCAATTCAGTGCCAAGTAATACACATAATGAGGATGTCTCTACTTTATTTGGTACCTTAGGAAGGATGAAAAATGGTATAGCTGCCGGTGGGAGTTGTGTGCAATACAATTGTTTATATTACTATACTATTACTATAATACTATTACTATTATTATTTAATATTGACACTAAATGTCATTTCATAGTTTCCACTCTTTTTAAATTGCTGAAAGCATGAATTTTCAATGGAAATATTATGTCTACAACAATTTAGATGAAGGACTTAATATTCCACTTCACCCTTGTGGACTTCATGCAAGAGAAAAATCCACAGTTTCATAGCAAAAAAGCCAAAAAAAACTTGATACATCTCACATTTGGATAAACTCCACACTGTGAAAGCAAAGCTTAATGCCGAGATCAAACTACATGTATTCAACCCAATTTTGACACGATTTTGTTGTGGCTGACCAATTTCCAGCATCAGGCCCAAATACGAACATCGGGAATAACAAACAGGCCTCGTATTGTGACATAATTGAAGAACAGTCATGTGGTGTCTGGGATGTCCCACCACAACCCAACAAAAAGTCTAGCATGAAATTGTATTGTAAAAATTGTAGCAATTTTTTTGTATTTTCTCACCTAATTTGACAGATTCTACAATGTATACCTTGGCGTTCCATCTGTAGCAGTTCTGTAGCCACGATTGACAATTTCTTGACCCTTTCTTGACTTGAACAATGATTGGTCGGGGTCAAACTTGTAGTGTTTCCAGTCTCTCAACCAAGACATGGCAAGAATTTATGGCACTATGATTGGCTAATCTAACATTGTGACCATCGTGAAAGACAAAAATATCATGTAGTCTGAGCCCAGAATTAGTCCCTCAATAATTCTATGGTTTGAATACCAAAGTGCAAAATTTCATTATGGACACCACACCACTTACCTGTACTCTCACTAACCCCTCGATTAGTATTAGATTAATATTGTTTTGATTAGCAGTGTGTTATGGTTACTTTACTGTCTGTGAATAATAAATAATGATAATAATGATAATAATAATAATGAGAATGATAAGTAGCTTGTCAGAACTGGTTTTGTTCTCATGTAACTGTTCACATACAACCAGTAGAGAAGGGCCGATTTGAAAGTGAGTATTGGAATTGGAGCCAACACAGGCTTGGAATGACATTGGAGCAGATTTTATATTCTTTCCAAGCCGTCATCACACTGCTGATGTTCTGCATGACCAAAAGGATGTCAGTACTGGGTATCTGTCAATGTCCTAAGCTCTGATATCAGTTTCATATCTAAAATGGGATTTCTGCATCCATAAAAACAATTCCAGGCAGTAGATTTAGATATTTGGGGCCTAGTATCATTTAAAACAGTGAGTACTAATTGCTATGGAACAATCCCTGTATCTGAAATGACACTCTATTTTTTATTCCCTAGAGGAATGTGACTAAGTACAAGTACATTATTTGGGCTGAACAGATAAGTTGTTTTAAACAGATACACGTACAGATATGAATAGGATGTACAGGATGTGTTGGTGTATTTTGGAAAGCTTACCAAAAAGGTTCATCTGATTGAGACTAAAGGCATGCATCGATACTGGGATTCCAAAGGATGTAACAAAAAGGTAGCGCAAGCAGGGCATTTTTTTTAATATTTTGTTACCACATTCATTAATATCAATATACAGCATTCATTTGTTCATCCTTAGTACTGGCCTGGTCAGGCTTGTGGTGGTTTAAATTAAGCTACTTGTATATTAAACAAAAAATAGCGGCATTAACAGAAGAACATTCCCACACATTATGAACTTGAGTGATGTAGCTGAGGTTTAGGAACCGTTTAGGAAAGTGCCAGAGTTGCTTCTTTTCTTTTCCATGGGTGTTTCGTTGTTCTCAGTACAATCTACAAGTGCATTATGCTACACTATAATAGTTTAAAGAATAAAAATATAATAATATTTAAATCATTATTATAAAACAGTAAAACTCTCTAATGAGTTAAAGGAATATAATACATTTAATAATTGTTTCTGGAACCAGCTGTTAGCATGTTTCAAATCCTTCCAAATCTTTCTTCATAATGCTGTAAAGTTAGCTGTGCTGAGAGCAAACTGGCTCAACTCAGAAAAACGTGTCAGGTCCCCCTTCACGTTGTGGAATGTGAGACATATGCACGCACACACACACACACACACGTGTGCGCGCACACACAAACGCACGCACACACACAGTGTGAGGTACAGCAGATACAACCTACACTGTTCTTACTGTTTTCTTACGTTGAATGTGTGTCCATGTTTAAGTCTCTTTATGGGGACCAGTTGTTCCAATAATACTAGGAATACGAGAGAGTTTTAGAATATTTGGCTTCAAAATCTGCAACTTTTATTTCAAAAACCAAAATTGCCTTTTTTATTGCTGATTTTAAGGTTAAGTTCATGTGTACATGAATGGGAATACCCCACAAAGACAGAATTACTAACGTGTAGCTGTATGCGTGTGTATAAGAACACTCCAGGGCAGGATATGCCACTCGGGACCCCCCAACATTACACACAGCCCCACATCTGGCTGTGGAGTGTAAGTCAGCACTGTACAACCTGCAAACAGAGATCTGTCTGTATCAATATGGAGTTCAGTATAAACAGGATTTTCACTTATTAATGTTATATTATATTGCATTATTACAGCCAAAGCTTTATACTGACCCTAAAATTAGTATAAAAACGTAAGCAGTTTTGACTTTAACTGTTCGAGATACAATTCTACATTTCATACTTTTTTGTCCTTATAAAAAAAAAGTTTATCCTATAGATCATAGATTTGGTGGTGTGGTAGTTTTGTTAATTCAGCGCTTTTTTCAGGCAGTAACATATTTTGAGCTTTTTAATGGCTTTATAGAAAGCTTTGTCTGTGGATGCTGATCTTGTCAGGAAAAGTCCATTTGTGACGCAGATGTTGGGGTTTCTAACCTTTCTCTGTGCTTTGGGGTCAGTTTTTTTTTTACTTTTCTTTTTTTTAAAGAGCACAAATATCCAAGGATTTCGTTTGAGATCTGATCTCATTTCCCATCAAAGTGTGTTTTATAATAGCAGGAAGTTTCATGTTATTTCATATATTCTGACTGTCAAACGGGAGTAAAATGATACACAACAATAACTGATGATGTGAATGTGATTTTTCTGTTTTCTGTTTTCTGTTATGTGAATTTTCTCTTTCTATCTGTGTGCCACTCCATGCAAACACATGTGGGCATACAGACACATGCAGATAGGCATTAAAAATAAAGTAACTGAACAATAGTAAGCAAAGTTAATCCCTGCATATTTGTGGCAACTTTATGACAATTCAGATCCCAGCTGTGTGGTTAATTGTCCGTTTATATAGGTCTGTTGAAAGATTAACCTTTCTACCTCAAATGATAAACATGTGTTGACTTGGTTACAGCCAAACCCAAAACACACCCACAATTAAAATGTGAGGGGGCTTTAAATGTGAGAAAGTACATTAGTTTGCATTCTCTGTCGCATCAGGCGAATTTCTAATCTAACATAAACAGTTCCAGACAGGAGAAATCTTACCATCTGAAAACAAAATGAATTTGATTACAATTTAGGGTCAAAATAGTTATAGTATGCAAAGCAACTGCGGTAGACCTCAGATGAGTTTTGGACTGCAGGGAGAATCCTGTGCTGGTGTTCTGACGCTTGGTTTCATTTCAAACCCCATATTCACTTTGCCCAGATGTGGTGTCACGATTTACGACTGGTTCACACAGCCAGCATACTGAGATACCGATTCATTTCAAACGTCTTCTACTGTCAAAGATAGGGCTGAGTGCTGTTACATAGGATGGACTGCTCCAAAACTGAAAAGCAAACTATCTTACAAGATCTTACATTTTTCTGTTATTTCCTGTTATTAGTGCCAATTAATTCTTGATCATTTTAGACAATTACATTCTTACATTCATTTGATGTAGCTCTTTTTTAATACCAGTACTAAAATAGTAATCATTTACTACTATATTTAGGAATCTATGATTTTTTTTTTAAATATATACGTACACTACCAGTCAAAAGTTTGGACACACCTACTCCTTTTCATATGTATTTCTTAAACTTTATTGCTTTCTACATTGTAAAACATTACTGAATACATCAAAACTATGAAGCAACACATATGGCATATACTGAATTACGT
>JAQQZX010000003.1:7618645-7651883 GCA_030068355.1 Notoglanidium maculatum
CACACACACACACACACACACACACACACACACACACACACACACACTCACACACACACTCACACACACACACACACTCACACACACACACACACACTCACACACACACACACACACACACACTCTCACACACACACACACACACACACACACACACACAGACACTCAGAGTATATGACAATGCTCAGTTATATTCTAGAATGAGAGAGTTGAGGGAGTTATTAAATAAAAACAAATACACTTGACTCTGAAAATTGCAGTAATATATCAGTCCATATTCTTATGTGTAGTATACTCAGAATATGCAGCTATTAATACAACGACTCTCATTTTACCCATTTTAAGACACCCTGTCACATAGTTCAGAAAAGAGATTAAATTAGGTTGCATAACTTAATTAATTACCTATTAAACCCAATGAGGATAACTATACTAATATAACTAATCATTAAGAGCATCATTAATTTTTCAACTGTATTGTGAATTCAAATCAAGAACTACTGTATAGGCTATTTCACATCATTACTGGTCATGTCCTCAAAGTCGTAAAAAGAACGCATGTCCTGTTAAGGTACCTTGCTCACTTCAGTAAAAACATATGGGAAGCAGAATTCGGCACAGTTTGGAGAAGCAAAGAGGTGGGTAGGCCTGTTAATTGGCTCAGGCCATTTTTACAATATTACTTTTCCTGTTAAAGGAACACTGCCTCTAAACTAAAAAGACTGGGTTACAAGGCTAAAATCATGTCATAAAGTACACAGTGCACCACAGCTCCAACCTCAATGATGCATTTAGATTTAACAAACATGCTGACACGTAGTTATACAACCATGCAGTTTTAATCTTCACAGTTTGCATCTATGTGATACTTCCTTCACTCTTTACCTTTATTGTTTATTTTTCTCCTTCTTGCTAACTGAAACTATAACCACCAAACATCCATATGGTTCTTGCGGCCGACGCGCTCAATCCCATGTCCTGGAGGGCGAGCCTGTATTTAGATACAGTTGTTTTCTTTACCAATTAGGATGCATGCTCACACTGTGGTGAGACAAGTTGGATCTTATAACTATATCTCAAATGTGCTTTTGTAATAGAATATGATCCATATGCACACATTCTTTTAGGCCTCTGGCAGAAGTCCTGACCCTGCCTATAGGAGACATTGAGTTTAGCATTCTCTGTGCCACTAGTGCACTGCTGCTTCCTCAATGATTTATTCATGTTAACCATACTCTCTGTCTTGGCATATATTAGCCATGATGAGGCACAGACAGGATCAGACAAAGCAGTCAAAATCCATTTGCAGCAAGTGTTAAAACTGCTTTTAACTTGCCAAAGATTAAGGATAGCTTACTGTTGATCATGTTTCATGCCCAGATTGCAGACAAAACTACAGACTGAAAGAAAAGCCAGCAACATTTTTATTAATGATGAAAATAGCAGACGTGAGATGGGTGGGAAGAAAATAGTCATAATGATATTTACACAAATTTAAAGCTTAAAGTAAAGGGGGGGTTGCTTCTCTCACAAGCTGGGTTGAATCCTAATTTTGTATACATTGAGATTTTTAAAATATACAGTAGAAACAAACGAATGATGCTTTACAGTGCAAACCAAAGCATTGACCGACTTTGTAACACAAGGCACGTTTTATGGAATGTTCAACATTTTGACCAAATCAGAAATAACACTTTTTTTTTAACACTGAAAAGTCCGACATTCCTTTTTTTTTTTAATTAAACCCTGTAGGCGTGTAAAGTATTTACATTTCCCAATATTACAATATTCCACTTGTAAACTGTGTTTATGTGTTAATTTACAGAAAGGCACTTTGTTGTTGTCGTTGTTTTTATTGTAAAGCACATGCGCATATTTTGCATAATGTTAAGTCTGTTAAAAGCATGTCAGTCCTTTGTACATATGCGCATGTATTTTGAGCACTGCTATCATTCAGCTATCAGCTACTAAAAATCCTTATTGGGACATTCACTCTAGTCCTCTAGGTCTTCCAGTTGTGGTTTGTAACGCAGCACTGGGGATTAAAGGCCCTGGACTGCTGACCCAATATGTGGCTCCTCTTCATAAATAGCAACTATGATAGGACTAGCGTACGAGAGGACCCCAGTTTTGCATCTCAGGGACAACATCTTCATATCATAATTGAGCATGCTCAGAGCTCTGATCGCTGTCATGGCTGTCCTCGTTAATCAGTGAGTCTGCTCTGTGATGGAGTCCGACGATGCCCGAAAACTCGGAAGGCAGCAAAGTCCCCTTTTTCACATGCACCAGTTCTTTCTCTCTCGCCACCGCCCCTTGCTGTCCACCCTTCACTCGCTTCCACTTCATCCGTCTGTTCTGAAACCACACTTTCACCTGGAGGGGGAAAAAAGCCAACTGAATTTTTGGAGTGAAGGTTAAACAGTGTGTTGTGTCATATGGTTTGCTGATGAGTTTTCATTTTGGCATAGTACTGTATGAGCTATCTACACGACATCCATGACTCACTAACCACAAGTAAGCTAATAAGACTTGGTCAGTGGACAGTTGCTTATCTGACATGATCACATGAGTATGTGCTATTTATTTCTTCAGGTTGATATGCAAAATTTGCAAATGTAGTCTGCTAGTTTTTAAAAGCTATTTTTAAATAAGCAAATAAATAAATAAATAAATAAATAACAGCAGCAAGAGTGAAGATATTCCTAAGAAAATATCGAAAAGATATTGAAAATATCTTTCTGCCAGACATCTAGATTTGGCAGTGACTGGTGTGGTTCTAAAATTTCTGCACATATGGACCTAAAACAGAATGTTTAGCAGACCATGTTTGACATTATCTTTCTATGAAACAATGTAAGTCATGGCAATAGACGTTCATGGACGCCCCTGGTCAGTAGAGACTCAATTGGTAAGATACAGCCATTACCCAAAATGGAGTGTTTCCATAATAGCAATAATAAATTGTCAGAGTGCATCTGCTCAGCTGTATCAAATGCTTCCCTTATTTCCTATCTTGACAAGCGGGGGCCATCATTTACATTTCCCGGAATGATGACTAAGCAGTTTCTTAAATGGCCACCAGTGTGTAAAGGAGGTTTCACTGGTCATGAGCGTTGGTGCCTGGGGGCCGGATCACACTGCGCTAAAATGTATTTTTGGTGGGTCATGATGCAGATGAAGTGAGTCATGTGACTTGGAAGTCATCCTACTGCGCAAATGTTGATGTTTGTTCCTAAGCAGCTTATGCGGCGCTATCGATCATAATGGATTCCTCAGACTGTTTCCACAAATAGACCCAAATGAGAGCATTCAATATTGATCATTGTTAAGGGTTGTTTTGTCTCCTTTAGGCAAAGTCTGAGGTAACAGACACAACAAACCTAGCTGTTTTGATTATACATGTTTTAGAACCAAACCTAGTCTTGGTAGCACTGGGGTTAATGGTGTGTGGAATCTGTTTGATAAATCTTGCCATATGATTTGCCACTTGGGGCCCTTGCTGTCAGCGATGTACGACGACTGTTCTTAAAATACATCTGCAAGCTTTGCACTTTTGCCCGCAGCATGGAGAGTTCTCCACGTCACTCCTGACACGTTTGAGTACTTATTACGTCTTCTTAGTATCCCGTCAGGCAGTCAGTTCTTCAAAAAATGTAACCTGAGTAAGCTCGGACACTGACACTATAGCTGTTACAACTATATTTACAGATATTATGACTAGTGCAAGGTATTATTATTATTACCTTTGCTTTTATTATTACATAATTAGTAGTTTCAGCCTCAGTGGCTGCAGTAGAGTGATAATTGTCCAGAGATTTCATGGTCTACTTCAGTAGTTGCTGGTTCACACAGGGATCACATAGCAAGAGGGGGTTTACTTACTCCGTCGTGTGGCAAGGTTAATGTTATGCTGAGGGAATGTGACCCCAGAAAAGGTGCCTTAATCTGAGTCTTCAGATGTCAAACCCTCTCTGTGAGCTGTGCTATTGAGCTATTCAGGCTTGGAAAGGTTTATCTTAAACATTTATTCCCAAAAGTTTGATATGGAAGAATAGCTTGGACTGGATTTAATTTCTGAAAATTTTCCAGAAACCATGATGCTTGATCAGATCTTTTCAGATATCTCAGTTTTCCTCACACCACTCAGACTGCCTCAGGATATTTATTTGCCTACACAGATGGTCTTCCTACGCAGAACAGTTTGGGAGATTGTGCAGGAAGTGCCTAACTACACGAGCATATCCTTTGCCTGTCTCCATTTCTTCACTACAGCCTGATGAAGGGACCTCGCTGAAACATCTGGAATATGATAGTCCCCATGATAGTCTCTCTCCATAGCCACAGCAGCACGGAGAAGCACACAAACTGAATAGTTTTAGAGTTTTAGACCTAACGCTTAATGTTCAGGCTTGAGGTTGCATGTTGTCATACCTGCCTTTCCGTCAGGTCCAAGTTTACCGCTATTTCATAACGCCTCAGTCGGGTCAAATAGTTGTGATGGGCGAATTCAGCCTCGAGCTCCCGGATCTGTTCTTTAGTGAAGGCGGTCCGCTCCTTCCGGGGCTTGCTACTCGTGTCCGATTTGTAATTTCCATCCTGGGACTCTGGTGGGAAGCAAAAGAGAAGGAAAATATTTCCACTAGATATATAAAAAACAGAATTTCCAAATGATGCTAAATGACTATAGAGTTTCCATTTCCATATCAGAAGACATTAATACCTTCTCAGAAACTGGTGTAAAAAGGGATTTCTGCCTGTTGAGATTGTGGTTGACATAAAATGCCATCATTAATAAAAGTAGGGCAAGCACTGCTGGGTTTTATAGCGCTGACGTCCTCAATGGTAATGTTTCATATTCTGGCTGGTGGACCTCTCACAATGTGTTCGCTTTTAACAAAAGCCTTTTCCAATGTGGAGTTCATTTGTTGTCCTCTTAATGAATTTGGGGGACCTTTAAAGTTTTAATATGGAATGAAACAACTCCGGATAATGTGTAAAAATATGGTTCCTTCGTTTATTTACCTCAACATTTTACAAGCGTCTTTCCTATATGACTCACAAGCTATAATAAACTTCAGTTGTGTTAATGTCTCAGTCTTGGCATAACATGATATCCTAACATACTGTATGTATATGTGGAATTATTGTTCAAGCTTTGAGCTTCTTTATTATTTGGCTATTGAGTTAGTACTTATGACATTGGACTGGAAAATTCAGAGCGAAAGACGAAAAGTCGTCCCAAGAAATGTTGACCTCTGCTGTTTTTACACCGCAATGAAGAAATTCAGTTCTTGGTGTTTGTTTTATTGGTAGAAACAGAGAACTGTTTGCCCTTCTCATGACTAGATCTTGCGGTATGTTTTTAAGGCTATGCCTCAGTGGCAAATTGCACATCAAGGCAACAAAACCTCCGGTCTGTGCTAATCCAACTGGCAATCCTAAACCCAGCTGTAAATAGAGCCCACTTTAACGAGGCCCCATCCACAAGCCATGGGAAAAACTCCGCTATTTCAACACACATATTTCCAAAAGGAACTGATTTCATATAGACACTATTTTGGGGTGAACGGCACTTCCTATTGTGTTTGGCTTCATGGTGAAAGTGTGCGATTTTTAAAGAATAAGTTTACGAAAATTGGTGAAATGGGCTTTTGTCCAATATACAATCTTTTCTTATTTACAAATTCATAACAATTTACGCTTTTCAGTTTGCAGAACAAGATACAAAAGTAAATTAGTTTGTTTTGTTGTTGTTTTTTCAACATATGTATAAAATTTAACAAAATCCAGCTACCTTGCTCTCATTCACTCAAATTTGTGCTTAAAAATAAATAAATAAATAAATAAGGTCACATTATTACACACAGCAGCAACTAAGTAATTAGACAGGCAAAAATCATGAAATTAAGAAAAACAGTGGCAGAAGCGCACTTTGCACTACAATGATGCTTATATCAAGTACAGTCTACTGTGGAACTACTGATTTCTTACACCATTTCCATTCTGCATGGCCCATTTCATCAGTCACATTTCTCTGTGACCTCTGTAAGCGCTCGGAGTGCTCTGTAATTTTAGCGGGCCTTCTCTGGCTGCTGGGCGTCTGGCTGCGTTTGGCTCTGATTGAGGCCTGGAGAAAGCCAGTTACTGTGGGCTAAACACAGCCATTGTGGAAGAAGAAAGACTAACATGTGAAGTTGTTTGCGAACAGTGCCACAACTTAAAGCAACTTTTCCCCAGCTTTACGATGAAGCGGCTACACCGCAGCAATTAGGCCTGCGCCTTAACTTTCATCTCACTTCAAAAACACAAGCAGTGCTGGCGAAAAAAAAAAAAAAAAGAACGCGCAGTGTTTTTGCCGTGACAGTCTGCGTGTCTGTGGATGAAGTTCTCTGCACTACATTAGTTAGAAGTGATTTATCATTTATTTGTCATTAATTACATCACAGAGTGTCATTATTACTGAGATTGATTTCAGATACAAGATGTTAACTGAAAAAATGTGTCAAATATTAATTTGTTTCCAATTTTGTTTTGGTGTTGCATATGGTTTTAGTTGCCCAGCACTGAATTCCGTTTTAAAGAAGTAAAGATTTATTAAAGAAAATCTGACACTGTAGTGCGCATCCAGATGTCCCAATGTGGAAATAGTTTATCTGGCCTAATAATATGCTGACATTGAGTACAAACTCGCTTGTACAAGCCTTAAATCATTTATTTTTTATTTGTTCCCCAGCCGTAGTGGATTATAATTACTTTTCAGCATGTAGGAAACTATACATGTGACATCCAAGTCACGTTATAGTCACTCCAGTTTATTCTGGTCTATAGTTAACAAATGAGTGTATGAAGGTTGAGGTACAATAATCTTTTGCAAAGCTTATAGACCAAAATACTTCCATAAAAATCTTTTTAAAAAATGTGCTAAAACTTGTTGCTAAAAGTGACAAAAATAAATAAAAGTTCAATAAGGAAAATAAAGTTCCACTCACCCCGTAATGAAAACTAAATTGATCAAATTGACTAAATTGACTAAACTGATTTCTAAAAGTAAGAATAGAGAAAAAGTGAAATAGTGACAGATAGTGTATGCATGTGTGTGTGTGTGCGTGTGTGTGTGTGTGTGTGTGAGAGAGAGAGAGAGAGAGAGAGAGAGACAGAGAGAGAGAAAGGTTAAGGCCCAGTTTTTCAAAATATTAGAGGTCAGTAGTGTTACTGAGTGAAAGCGACAAGCCAACCATTACAGTCCCACAAGAAAAATATTGGATTTTGCAGTTGTTGTCTTTGGACTGTCTTAATGATCAAGTCACATATAGAAAATGAACCTCAGTCACAAACAATTAATACAGTACCTTAATAGATTTACAACACTTCTCTTCGAGACGTCAGGCTTTGTAAAGTGTAATGCTGTAGGCCAAATTATATCATCGTAGCACCAACGACAATACGTCAGCATTTTCAAGCAATTTAAAGTGAAGCATTACACGGTTCCTAGCACTTAAATTGGATGTGACCTTAATTAGGCTGCTGTCACATCTTTGAGTTGAACAGTGCGTATTAGAAATGCAGTTCTGCTCATAATCTACATTCATTCGGTTCCCCAAAGTCCTATTAGAAGCAGCAGAAAATCACAGTCGACCATGTGAGCAGCCATTCGTCAGATAGCACTGTGCTGTACTACGTGTTGAACTACAGGAGAGCAGCGACGCTCATTTCGCACAGGAAATCTCAATCAGTGCTCAAGTGGTGTCCTTCCACCTACAGCAGTTTATGTACAGCGTGACTACTTAAACCAACCGAGGTCCAGAAGAGCGCTTGCTCCATAAATCCAGAGCAATTAGTCACTTTATATAAATCCACAAGAGATTTAAATTAGATATGCAAATAAACATGTACCGTATACTGTATATATGTGCATGTTGATAGCAAGAAAGTGACCTGCATTGGTTAAATGATTATTTCAGGAATATTAATGAAATTGTTGGATATTGTCAATCAAAAAAGGTTATAAGGCTAATATATATATGCTGATATTTAATGGTGGAATTTCTAAAGGTATTTTAGATAGCACATTATAGTTGAAATTAAGCGTACAGGAGTGGTAGATTCATTTAAAAGAAAATTCCCAGCCTAAAAACATACAATGGTTTAAATCTTAAATTTCATGTCTGTACAAATAGAGTTTTTAATGCATATTTGTTCAGATTCTAGTATTATTAACGTATATTTGATCTATATGTATAGATTTCAGACTGGAATAAATAGGAATCACAATTTATGGTTTCTGAAAACACCTGCTATTACATTTCACTCAGTGAGGCTTATGAGCCGGAAAAAAAGGAAAAGCCCAAGTGACCTATTAATAAAACTGCAAATTAACTAAATTTAAAAATAAATAAATATTTTAAAAGTAGATCGATAGATAGATAGATAGATAGATAGATAGATAGATAGATAGATAGATAGATAGATAGATGCTAAAATATTTCGTTTGGAAATAATATATAAAATCTGAGAAAAATTAAAACATAAGGCTTCAAAGTCTGTTGGTTACTGTTGATCTTTTTTTTAGATAGTTTCTCTAAGCACCTTAAACATATTTTCTACTTCTCCCATTCTGACATCACAAAATGTATAATAATAATAATAATAATAATAATAATAATAATAATAATAATATAATTTAACTTAATAATAATTTAATTTAATCCAGATATTGCTCTGCATACTCTGAGACTACTCTCTCTCATCTTCTTTATAGGTGCTGCTGTTCTCTGCTTTACAACCCTTGAAATGATTTTTTTACAGTATGCCTAATTTTCTGCTCTCTAAAAAGTACAGAGATGAAACAGATGGTGTGTAAAGTGAAACATACGAACAGTCGAATGCCCACACAGAGTTATAGTCTGGCCTTTGCTCCTGGCTCTAGTCAAAATAATTGCTTCTGTGCGTGTCAGCCAACACCTACAAAAGCCTCTCTCGCAAAAATACGGCTCCACATTTCCGAGCAGCAGGAGACTAATTTTCCAAAAACGCTACTAGAAACCCAGTCTGAATAATCCCGCAGCCTGCTACAATGTGTTAATAGCTATTGAGTCATGACGGGGAAGGATAGGTAGCGGAGGGAAAGGCTGCCGATCCCATGAGTTTTTATGATAAACATGTTAGTGTGTAAAAAGTAATTTTATATGTATTTATTCAAAATTCCCAAGAAGAATCTGTCAGTAAGATTTTTTTTCCATATATAATAAAAATCTTTAGCAGTGCTGAGAATTTAGAGTAATCCTGAGCATTTCAAAATCATTAAAATGAATACTTTAATATAGTCTAAGCTAAACCTTTTACAGTTTGACTTCCTCAACTCTCTTACCTGAACTATCACTCCTTCGCTTTCCGTTCCTCTTCTCTGCCTCTGCTGGAGACAGCGTTTGACGCCCAAAGTCCCCGCCAGGCAGACAGGAGACCCCCGAAGGCACGGCTCCACCAAGACTGGGTGTGCTGGCACAGAGACTCGGGCCACCGGGTGCCATATCTGAGGAGCCCGAGTCCGTCCCTGTCATGCCCAGGCCTAAGCGCACATTGTTATTTGAAACACTGGACATTTGGGGTATGTGCCAGCTGCCTTGCTGCGGTTGGGGCGTTACAGGGTGATGCTGCTGGGTAATCGGGGGTCCACGCTGGTGCCCATGCCCTCCATAGAGCCCGTCCTCACCCGGGTAACAGCTGACCACGCAGGAGGGAGAGGAGGACGAGGAAGAGGACGAGAGGTCAGGGTAGGCTGAAAGGTGCTCGGAGCGGCTGTGCAGGGCGAAGGCCGGGTGCAGGGCCTGAGGAGGAGCGTGGGGGCCGCGCAGGCAGCCGAACAGCGTGTGATCCATCGCAAGCAAAAAAAATGAAAACTTCACTAAGTTTATCTCCGCACAACAAACACAACCAATGTCAAAAAATGATTACACCAATTCCCACTCCTTCATAAAAGATGTCCTGGAAAAAAAATCAAAACGTATATGTACATGTGTGTGCATGTGTGTGTGCATCTGAGCACGCCCATGTGTGTGTGATAATCCAGAGCATGCGGCGAGCGCGAGCTGCCAGGCGGCGTTGGGTAAACAGCAGCAGCTGAGCCGAGCAGGAGCAGGAGCAGAAGCTCAGATGACGGCCTGGAGGAGAGTGCAGAGGAGATGGGAGTGGTAGGAGCTTCCTGCCATTGCTCAGAGTTGGGGCTATGGGCTTTGGGCTATGGGCTGGGGCTTCCACATGCATGCTGGGCGGGGAGCCCATGCAAAAGGGGGGTGTTATAAATAGAGCTGTAATGTGAGAGGGAGGCTGGGTCAGAGAACCCACGCTGCCACTACTGACCACATCCACATGACAGACCCAGTATAATATACAGCGGGATGAATGTACGGCCACGGCTCAGGAAGCTCATCTCCAACCTTGTGATTTTGACCTGTAGTGCCCTCTCTTTGTCCTTGTTTTCTTTTGCTCTTATTTAAGAACAGGGGATAACCAGTAGGAGGAGGTGGAAGCCAGAAGGAAAGCATGAGTGGTAGTGCTCAGTTTGGCGATATTCCCTTCCCTCTTTCCTCACTGTAGAGATGATTTACACAGCAGGGGATTATTACTGAAGCCCTGCTGACTGTAAACATTCACCATAAAGAGACAGATATTCAAGCAATCGACACCTCCGGTGATGACGGCGCCTGAAAACGGTTTCAGAAACGGATCTGCAGAAAAAATAAAACAATTGTATTTTTTACACGTTCTGCTTTATTGCTGTCTTCTCTTTTCTACTGTCTATATATTCATATATTTCATATACAGAGTCAGCCAAATAAATGTACACTCATTTCAGGAACACTTAAACGTCTGGAAGCTAACGGCCACCACTTTGAGCACCTCTTGTAACTGTAGAGGCCAAAGGTAGCTTGTATTGATCTCGTGATGTCTGAACAAATTTAGTATTAAAATATTCATACACGTTTTTCTTTTCCTGAAGTGTGTATAAATTGTTTTTGCTGACTCCGTATATTCTACAGTACGATTAATACAAAAGTAACTGTCATACTGACTTTGCTACTCTTTTTTACTATATATATTTATATATTCTCTGTATTCTACAGTATATGATTATACTATATTCTTGAATCTTTTTAGGAGTACAGATTAAAATATGTAGCAAAAAAATATTAAATATTTTGATATTTCTGTCTAAAATATCCAACCATCAAAATGTTCATGTTCATGAGTCAGTCTGAAGTGATGTGAATTATACAGTGACTTCTTTCCTCTTGTGTGGTTCACCAGGCATTACACAACATTGTCTGATTCAAATTTCAGGATTAAGCTAGCTAGGTTTAATAAAAAGTGTTTCCTTAGTATTTGTCCATCGTCCTTTTCCATAAATGATGAATACATGTGTAATAACATCCAGCATAAGAAAGCATTAACAGTGAAGACATTCTGTAGGTGTTCGAAAGTTGTGACTCAGCTGCAAAACATATTGTTACTGCTGACTATTATTCAGTATGTGTCCTTCAAAACCTTTACCCTCACTCACTCACTCACTTTCAGTAAGCACTTTATCCTGGTCAGGGTCACTGGATCCAAAGACTGGTGCGGAAATACTGAGCATGAGGCAGGAATACACCCTGGATCATCACAT
This sequence comes from Notoglanidium maculatum, assembly GCA_030068355.1. NCBI lineage: Eukaryota > Metazoa > Chordata > Actinopteri > Siluriformes > Auchenoglanididae > Notoglanidium > Notoglanidium maculatum. The sequence continues at coordinate 7,630,311 of JAQQZX010000003.1, forward strand.
TCACACTTCAGGGCAATGTAACTTAGGGATTCACTGTTTTTCATGGTGGGAGGAAACCTGATAACTTGGAAGAAACCCATACACACAGAGAACATGCCCAGTATCTGCACACAGACAGTAACCCATGCTCGGGATGGAACAGAGAGCCGTGGCTCCAGGAGACGCAGCGCTACCTGCTGCAGCACCGAGCTCCTCATCCCTCCTTCTGTCTTTTATTTCTTCGACAGAGTTAAAGTCTTACTTAGTGAAAGCAGATCGGACTCAGCCTTGTGGCGTTACACTTACATAAAAGTCAGTCACATGTAAATAATTCCAGGAAATTTGCACGTGGTTGTTTTTGACACACTTCACGTTATGTTTCACATATTTTTCCCAGCAGTTAAGAAGATAATGTGTTTTTATTTACACATTTTCTAATTACTTTCACACATGAATCGTGGATTTAATTGAATGAATTGTGTTTTCATATTTATTTGTATCATTCATTTATTTTTTATGCACAATTAATAAGATTTCACATGCTATTTCTTCTCACACTATTAATTCACGTGGTCGTGAAGCATAATGTCCCTTGTTTACTTGAGTTTATAAATAATGGGTATACAGCTGAAATGCACAAAATGTGCAAACAGGTGACACGTATACTTCCACACAAAGCTGTGAATACTTCACGTGTACACTTACACTTCACATGACTCACGTGCGACTTTGAGACGCTTCGCCTGTCGTTTGACTCGTTGTTTATGTTTGGAGCATTTGTTTTTATTTTAACACAAGGGATTGTCTTCATATGATTCATGTTTTTTTACCTGTTCGTTTTTCTGCACGTGGTTTTATTTTTCCACAAGTGACTTTCTCATATGATTTGTCTATTTTTACATTTTCAGTTTTCAAAGGTAGGACATGTGTTTTTATTTTTCCACAAGTGATTTCTTTTTTTCATTCATCTATTTTCAGGTGCTAATGTCTCTACACGTCGGGCATGTTCTCAAATTTTTCACGTGCTCAAATATTATGAAGATGTGTTCAGTTGAAGTCATATGTACTATAAATGTACTTTCACATTTAAAAAAAAAATGTGATTGCATATTATTCACATAATCTCACGTGGAAAAACATATTTCTAAGGAAATAAAAGCACGTGCAAGCATTCCAACATGACAATGATATCATCATCCATGTGAATGTGATTTCACTTACAGTAAGATGTCTTACACTACAATACACTCTTAATATATTTTTCTTTTTTACTTTTTCTCTCATTTATAGGTAGAAAAGTTACACTGAACCAACTGCTTTAATTTGGCCATAAGGATATTCCAACATAAATAATAATCACACGGTCTCTTCTGATAGAACGCAGTGTCGAGTGTATTCCCTATCGATAGCATGTGTGGGAGACTGCAGCACAGAGACTGAGCGTCTTGTCTGTTCATGAGAACGAGGAAATAAAATGCTGTATTTGGGGAAATGGCTTTAGCAGACGTTAAGGCGAGAGACACAATCCCAGGCTTCAGGGAGGAGGAAAAGAGAAAGGACAGAAGATCATCATTCAGTTTGCACCCTCGCTACGATGCGCCACGAAAACACAGCTGAGGTGAGTACACACAGATTTCTGCTTTAACTGCCGATTAATTATCGGGATTAGCTGGAATGGGGGACAGTTGGTACACGCACGGTTTGGTTTAATCTGTGGAATTGCTCCCTCATGCATGGCGTATGTGTTAAATGAGTGCAGTCTGTGGGCCTGTTCCTATTCAACACACAGCCTTAATGTTCCCAGCATGCATTGGGATCCGTGACCTCATGACCTTGTGTGTTTAGCGCACAAAAAGGTGAAAAGGGATAAAAATGATAGACTTGTTCAATGTGCTATGACTGTATTGTGGAACAGAATGTAGGATAATAGAAATCCGCACACTGATATCCAACAATCCTCATCTCTAGCATGAGTTTATTTACAGCCAACTGCTGCTGAAGATTCAGATGGCTAATAGGAGCGTAAACATGAAGATGCCTGGCAAAACCAGTGTTGCAGAAATTACACGTCCCCTTTCCCGAAATGTTCTGTGTTTTAATGGAAATGACGAAGCTTCTTGGGTTCTCTGTGGATCTGCTGCTTTCTTAGAGTGAACAATGAAAAGCTGGAATAAAAAATAGGATTAAAACATTACAGAGTTGGGTTTTGCCACATTGTACAAAATCAAATCAAATCAAATATATAAGTATAACATGTTTTCTTAATTAAGATGCTTAGAACAACCATTGAATTTTTAATCACTGCTAAAAAGAAATATAAACATCAACGTGTTTACGTTTTTATAGTTTATTATTTAAATTAGTACAAATATGACTTATTATATTAATTTCTTCATCATTTTATATACTTATTCTAAGTGTATTAAATTCAGACAAATTTCGACATTATCTCAGACATACCTCTAGGCATGTACGGTATATCTTAATAAATAAATATACATTTAATAGTATACATTAATAAGCGTACCTTTATTTTTATTATATCATGTCTCTGTAATAAATTGGTAGTATAAAAATGTTAAGGAAATGGTCCGTATAAATGCTCCTGATTAACATTTAAAAACCATTGACTGCTGAATGGGACTTTTTTTGCTTAATCACATAATTTTTAAGTGACTCTTTTTAATTTTTTAAATAGATTTGTACAACTAATTTTTATTAATGAATCAACCAATTACTGATAATATTTACTAAAAAAAATCCTGACACGATATATACAGAGTGCCCCAAAAGTCTGGCTCCATAAACAATTCTTTATTTAAATACAGATTTCCCTACAAATGCTCGACCTGACGGCCTTTGACTTCATGACTCTTGCGCATGAACTGAATTTGATGCTCTGTTGTTAATTTTAATGCTATCTTGGATCCGTAATAAAAAGAAAAATATTACATTTCATATAAATAAAAAATGCCGATGGATCTAGATGTTTGGGAGTCCCTGTATATTAGATTTGTTACATGTGTTAGGTTCTTGGTTAAGTCTGAATGTGTTACAGATGCCAGGCTTTGTAACAGGACAGTGTGTCTCTCTCTCATCTCAGTATTGCTGTATATATCTGACTTTCTAATCAGGAGCGTGAAAATGGGCCGAGCTCTGACGCAGGGCAGGATATTCTCCCTCATGAAGCACAGAGATCTTTGAAATCAAAATTTCTTTCATGTAGTTTAGTATTTAAGTCACTATTAGGGATTTGTAATGTTAGCTTTATATGACTTTATTCATAGAGACTCAAACTTTGATTTCTCTTCTTTTGATTTTGAAATCTTCAACTGTTCCATCTGAAACTAAATAGTTTGTAGTTTTAAAAACATTGCTGATATCTACAAAGCTTTTGAGGGTTCGTGTATGTACATTTGTAATTTCCGCCTGAAGACTGACTGCAACTTTAATCGTCTAAAAAGGTGTCCCGAGAAATTAGTAAAGAAACAGAGATTATGTTGAAATTTCATTTCATTATTTTTCTTTCTGTTTCCACACAAGTCTGTGGAGATAAAGTAATAAATGAGGAATAGGTAAATGAAATATTAATACTTTATTTCATCTGACCATTTCTGGTATTTAATCGATATAAAATAGAAGCTAGAATATAGGATTATAATAATATTTAATAGAGGTTTATATTATAGTATTATGTAATACCTAAGGCAATAACAGTATACAGCTTTTGATATAGTTATATTGTTAATATATTACAGTCGGGAAAAAATTCAGGCAGCTTGTGTAAACATTTTACTGAATGTCTAGTGATGAATCGCTGCAACTAGGAGAACATTTTTAACAGCAAAGGATATATTAGTTTAGGATATTATTCGTTTATTTATTTATTTATTTACATTGCCTATGAGTAGAAACTCCTGGTGTAACTCTTTTAAGAATGAAGGATTAATGATCTAATAATATAAGTTAAATTGCAACGAGTGGGAAATATTTTCTCCACACACGTCACACACCCGGCAACCCGGAGTCATCATCAAGACCACTCAACTGCCCCGTTATAAAACTCAACAGCACCAGGCTCAGGTTCACCTTCACGTACTTGCCCATGCTGGAATTAAGCAGCTTCATAGTCTAGTCTTTATGCTGTCTGTCAAACAGTCCAGCTAACTCCAGTGCCCACAGGCAGCCATTACTCATGATACAGCAATAGGTAATTGCATCAGCAGAACTTTTTTTTTTGCTTCCCCACCATACTGCTTTAATAAGGCCAATCAATCTGAAAAGTGGAGTCAACTTTTTTATGATTTAATGGCTTCCTTCTCTCTTTTGGTGCCTATAGTCCCTTAGTGCAAGTCCCGATGTCGAGCGAAGGACATTCCTTCCAATAGCAGACTAATGGATTCTCAATATGGAGGCAGAACTTCATCAGAAAATCCAATCTCACGACGTCGGTCTTACTGCAATCACCCTATAAACATATGCTTCATTCACGTGTCTGCCAGTCTGGAGCAAAATAAAATTAAACTGATTAGATATGATATTATTCTTGCATTAAAAAATGTCCCTAATAGTTTTATATTTTAAAGAGTCTGGAAGTCATTAAATGTTTTGGGGTTTTTTCAGTAATCATTAGCATCTTCATCGTGTCACTGGAAACAAAGAAGAAATAACCACATGAAAGAATTTCTATAATGCTGAAGGACTCAGCTCACATGTCATTAGCGTAATCATGCACTATGCACAGACTCCTACTGGTGTGTGTTCCATTCCACACATTCAGAGGAAAGTTGAAATAACAAACAAATTGCATATTTCCTCGTTTCTGAAATCCACAGGCCAGTACGTGTGTATGGCGATCCAGGAATCTTGCAAATTAATCACAATGGAGAATGAAATATTACTTTCTGTCACAGCTTCATGTTTATTTATAACAAATACTAGGGGATAATTTTTTTTTTTTTTTTTTGGTTAAAAAAAAAAACAATCTCAAATTCAATTTGTTGTAGATACACTCACAAAGAGATGCTAACTCTCTGCAGCTTCATAGTTCAGTTCCTCATGCGCAGCACTGCAGATGAATCCAAAATGACTGCGAAAGCTGTAAAATACTGAAACATTGAATATTGTGTTTGCAAATCGGTAATCAAATCTAAATGTGGATAAGTTACTGTATTTCCCATGAAATACTTAAAGGTCCTCAATGTAAGATTTTGAGGGTCTCTATTAGCAGAAATTGAGTATAGATTCCATAAGTAATTCATAAGTATGTTTTCATAAGTGTATAATTACCTGTAACTTTGAATCATTTTATTTTCATGAGATTAGAATGAGCCTTTTATATCTACATAAGGAGAAGGTCCACTTCTACACAGCTTCCATGCGCGCCGCTGCTGTGGCCCTGAATGGACAAACCCCTAGAGAGCACCTTCCACGGTTCTCGTTTTTACAAGTGGCAGCGTGAATCCAGAACAAAATACTGGAAGGACGACAAGGAAGAAGAAATAAGAGTGTTTGCTGGTGCTGACTAACAAGTCTGAGAACCCAAATTTTGGAAAAATGGAGGCTCATACTCATTATTTAGCATGGAAAAAGCAAGGCAATGTGAACGTGAGTACTTGGAAGTACACTACGTCCACCTGACAGCCACCGTACCTTTAATACATGATTAGAAAGGGAGGGGAATTCAGGTGACTAAATCCTACATAGTGGACCTTTAAAATACTAATATATATTGAAACGTCCTACAACCCCAGAAGGCTTGCACAACTCATGATGTCTAAAATGTTTCTCTAGAAATTTGCATACTAAACAGATCTTTTACTACATCAACTGTATAAAATCTAGTTTACATTTCTGGGTATATCTGAATGGTAGTGTATGTCTTTTAACAATACAATATATGAAATAATATAATGGGATAATATTGCAGCCTAATGGTCATTCAAAAGTATTTCCTGTGTAAAAATATGACTAAAAATACAATTTTAAGTCAATGAAAAGCGAAATTAAATTGCATAATATATTGAAAATGCATGCAATGAACAATACGCATAAAATTCTAAGTGTTAGAAAATCCTGGTATAGCCGCTGACTAGTTTTGGTAATGTATATATGTTAGTTGTATAACACAATTCCACTATCTGTATCTGGATCTGTATTCAGATATAAACCTGAAGAGGGCGTGGCCTAAACCAGAAACATTTACATTTTTATTATTTAATTTAAATGATATATTATGATTATCATATTTTTATTTTTATCTTTATTTTACTATCTCTCTCGTGCAGTTCTTAGTTTTTGTTTGTATACACTCGACATTTTCTAATGAATTTATTTAGAAGTAACCTTATTTAAACCACCTTGACCCTGACCAGGCAGTTACTAAGGATGAATGAATAAATGCTATAAATGCATTGCTGTTACTGCACCGTAGGTACACTGACCTCGTGGCTGTGAGAAAATAAAAACCTCCTGACTTTTGACTTTTTTGTTGGATGTCTCAGAGGATATTAGTCCCAATGCACACCCCTGCTCTCAAGCAGATCCCACGTGAACCTTTCTGGCAAGCGTTCTAAAAAAAATGAATAGTGTGCTTCCTATTCCCCTATATCTCCAATATTTCCTTAGAACACATTTGCTCATTCAGTTACATCCCTATATACAAATCTTGCTTCAGTAATAAGCTACAATAGTCTTAATCAGCTAGTATTATAGTTGCTTGCTTGCATGCCAAACAATTATACAGTCATTATCAGTGCTGCAGTAATGATAAAAAGATCAGCTTGGATTTCTCCGTTTCGGGTTAAATGCCACTGAGCGTGCACATTATAGTCTGTTTCAAGACTGCGAATGCACCATCTTTAAGTTAAAAAGATATAATGTCTGTTTATTTTAATGAAGTTGCAATTAAATTAGTTCCAGTCGCTTGTAATCTAGCATTAACTGCAAAATGTATGTTATTGTGCCTAAATCTGTTTCACAAAGGTAATATTTGAACGATACGATCTATGAGATGTGATATACATGTCAACTGATTATAGTGTAATACAGTAGCACTATATATGCATCTGGCATGTGAAATAAAAATAAGCTCCATCGAATGAAAGTGTAATGGCTTGTGAGAAATGAGCCAAGCTAAAATGGTTAGTTTCGCCCTGCGCACTGTCAGTCAAATTTAGATGCAACCCAACAGAACTCAGTGACCCCTGCATTTTTCACTGGCTGGGGTCACGCACACACTCACACACACACACACACTCACATTGCTCAAGGGAGCCTTTTACACTGGCCTTTCCCTCTCTTACAGTGGGAAGCAAGACTCTGGCACATTTCCCTACACGGCTCCACAACAATCCCATCAGCCCCTAATCAGGCCTGGACCAGTAAAGCAGCTCCATCCTCAGCCCACCTCCATCCACATGCTCAAGCTATGACGCAGCCACAGGACAATGGAAGGATATCAAAATGCGTTGGTGTCTCCAAGAAAGTCCCCACAATCGTCTGCCAGCTTTAGCCATAAGGTGAATAGAGAATGCTGGAAGGGTTAAGAGTGTGTTGGCTTCAGTTTCTCATACAATGCCTTGCGAAAGTTTTCACCCCACCCCCGGAACTTTTCCATATTTTGTAGTGTTGCAACCTGGAACTGAAAAGGACTTCATCTGATTCACACAGTACTGTGCAAAAGCCTTGAACCACCCAATTTTTTTAGTGAAGTAAAAATGACTTCAAAAATAATGCCATTAAATCTTTCTACTTAAGAGTGAAATACTACGATGTGCAGTAAACAGTAATAAAGTAAACAAAGACAATATTTGGTGCGACAATACTTTCCTTTTTTTGCTTAATCATACAAAAAGGAATGTTTGGAAATCTAAAAAGGTTGTTGTACTGACTCCATAATGCAGAATTCATAAAATAAATATCTATAATAAAATTTGTACTAAAAAAAAATAGGGTGGCTCAAGACTTTTGCACAGTACTGTGTGTCGTGCATCTACACATAATAGCCAGTAATTTGTAGTGGAAGGAAAATCAATATTGTTTCTTTTTTTAATAAATGTGTAAAGTGGAATACTTTAATTAGTTGCTATGAGGTCACATAATTAGTTGAATAGTGCACTTGGAGTTTGTTTGAGAGCATATAAACAACCAGCATTATAAGATTATGTTTCAACAAGTTCCAAGTATCAATCAGAGCTTGGCTATACAAAATTTACTAAACACTGAACAATCTCATGGAGCACCATTAAATCCATTAATAAATATGGAAAAAATATGACAAAACCAGGACACAGTTTAGAGGAGGACATCCAGAAAAACTGTAGGTAAGGAAGGCATTAGTCAGAGAAGCAACAAGGATCCCCATTTCAATATACTATTATAGGTAGATTTATCACCACATTGAAAATCTGAGGGGTTTTTTTTTTCATTTAAATCTGGAAATAAACAGAAAGCTTTAATGTAAGGAAGTAAGGAATATTCACTATGATATGCATTAGGTCACAGGTTAAATTTAAGCACATTTGTCGTATTGATCATTTTAACTCCTTTGTTAAAAATCTTCCTCGAGTGTTATTCCTTTCATTGAAGCTTGTATTCAGACAACACGCTGATGGAGTTGATCTAACATGGGTCATCAGGTTTTACAAAACCTTGTGGAGTCGATACCAGCTGGAGTGCACGCTGTCATTAAATCGAAAGCAGGATGTTCCAAATGCTAAGAAATTCTAAACTTTATGTAAATATTTCTTAGATACAAAGTTTCACGTAGGTTTTTGGTGCTAATATAGTTTCTAATGAATACCTTTGCACTCATTTGTAACTGAACGCACAGTAGGAGCATTTTCACTACTAAAATTGAGAATACTTATGTAAGCCGCATTAAATTACAGTAGTAGAAGAGAAAAAGAGAGAGAGAGAGAGAGAGAGAGAGAGAGAGAGAGAGAGAGAGAGAGTGTGTGTGTGTGTGTGTGTGTGTGTGTGTGTGTGTGTGTGTGTGTGTGAGAGAGAAGCTGTTCAAATTCAAATCATTCTACTGTATAAAATTATGTACCAGATTCTTATCTTGATTTCCCCAAAGTATCCGATCACAGCAGTTATCAGAGATGGTGCAGTGATAAACATACTGTACATTAACAGTCTAATAGCAGAGATAATGTTAACACTATGCTGTACAGATCCTGACCGGTTCAATTGGTGAAAACAAATCACCTTCAATTCCCTTCTGTGCCACTTTTAGATTATTTCCAGACTCTGTTATAATGCCTATAATTGAGACTAATTGAATCTATTTAACTTTGCTTTTACAATCAAACAGTATCTAAACTGATAGAAACCAGGCTTGTTTAAGACTCTGTAATTATTAGCCTGTTATTACAGTCTGAACCAGAGCCTTCTGCTAAATACCTACTCCTTACAGACTTCTCGAAATGTCATGATTCATGTCAGTTGTATCAATAAGCTTTTTTTTTTATTTAATACAAATTGCCTTTTCAATATATAGAATGTGGTACGTATATAGAGTTGAGTGCATTTGCTTTCCCATGATTTCAGGACGAAAAGATTGAACTGTAATCCTCTTTTGCGATTTAACCATGAAAATAAATGTTTAAAATGGAAAATGAATTAATTAAAAAATTAAATTCATAAAATGAATACGGTATGGTGCATCAAGTCAACAATGCAAAACAGAGATGCACAAAATACTGTAGATGCACATGGACTCTAATGGTTAAACAGGTAACACAACTCCTTCTAAAAGTTTGATTGTGTCCTGACAGGATTCAGTCTTCAGTTTTTCAGGAACAGAAGAAATGGACATTTGTTGCTAACACTGTGCTGAAAGAACAGGAAGTAGGATGAGGTACAAGACACCCCAAATGGCTACAAAGTGCAACTCCTGGTCATATGATATATTTTTTTTAATCCCTGGGTCGACTTGGGCCTTTCTGTGCAGAGATTGCATGCCTGCATGCGCTTTCTCTGGGTGCACCGGTTTCCTCCCACAGCCCAAAGACATGTGGATTAGGTCAAAATTTCCCCATTAGTGTGAGTATGAATGGTTGTTCATCTCTGTGTTAGCCCTGCGCTAGGTTGGTGACCTGTCCAGGATGTACCCCAGCTCTCACCCAAAGTCAGTTGGGATTGGCTCCACCTTCCCCGTGACCCACAATGGATAAATGGCATAGACAATGAATGGATATTGACATTACACCTTCTAATATTTTATTAAGACTTTATCTAAACTAACATTATTTACTAACCTTACCATACACTGAAAAAAAAATCCCATCGATTTTACGGTAATTTACAGCAGTGTTGTAATATCTTAGTGTTATATAAAATAACACATAAACCAGCACACGTGCTCTTTTGAGTGATGCAGGACACAGTCAAGCCGACCATTAAGGGTCTTACTGAACCACACCAGTTCTGGGATTTGAATGCACAACCATGTGTGCTGTAATCAACACTTTAACCATTTAGCCACCACAACAACAGTACCACAAGTTTACACTGATTCAACTGTTTCTAAAACTGAATTAACTCCATTAAAATATTGCATCGGATCACTGGTTTTGGTTGTTAATCAGTGTTGGCTCAGTGATTAAGGCTTCATGTCATGAATAAGATGGTCGTGCATTCAAATCCCAACACCACCACACTGAGCTGATTGGATCCTTGAATAAGACTCTTCAGCTCAGTTGTATCCTTCAAATACAATGTGTCATTTTAAATTTTGTAACAGTTCTTTACTGAAAATATATTACAGTTCTTTACTAGCAACCCAAGCTGCCAATAAATTACCGTAATATCTAGGGCAATTTTCTACTGTGTATTTTATGTTCCGCATGTAAAAGAAATTAAGTGATTTGTTAATTAGACCAACATTATTTATATAAATGTTAAAAATAAAATGTGGACAAATCCTGCAACAAGACAACAGACCATAATGTATAATCATAAAAAAAAATTCATTATGGAATAAAAATTAGAATTTGGCTCAGAAACAATGCAGAATTATTTGAAACCTTTTTTAAAGGGGCAGCAGGCAAGATTTGTTCAAAAATGATCAAGACTAGATCTCTAAATAGGTGGAGTTAAATTAGATTCATCTCCTACTCCAACCCATGCACACAAAGCTCTGTCCCCTGAACCTATAGCGGTTAGAGTCAGCATTAGCAAGGACTGCCTGGACTTTATGTTTACTATCACTTATTATTGCGAAACAGTCAAGAGTGCCTTTGTTGTCCTGTTTTTCTTTGTAATGAGGATTTGATTTTTTAAGACCTGGTATTAGCATTATTAGCATTTTAAGATACCCAATAGGCCTTTGAAAGTCAAGTTATAATACCAAAAACACATGACATTCAGCTCATACACAACATTTCATTATGTGAAATGTTCAAGAGTATCATTTTATTTTAAAATAATATATCTATAATATAATAGTATATATCTACTTGAAACTCAACCATATGAACAATACGAATACAGATTGCATTTACATATCTGTCCAGTGTCCAGCTTCATCCTCTTCGCAAGTAATAAATTACTCCATCATGGAAAAGTGCTGCCAGTGTTATTTCTGGCGTTACTGCCTTTCTTGTCATTAAGGTTTAAGCACAGTGTGGGCTTTTGCTCACAGGAGGATTATTTGGCTGCGCTGGGCGCGTGCAGATTTCAGAATGAGAAGTGGAATAGAGTGACGGGGCATTGGGGGCTTTCTATAACTGACATGGGGGCCATGTAAACAACAACAAACACTCCAAACCATAATGCATTTTTTTCCAAACAAATTTCCCAGCCACGTAATACACTTGTGCTGAGGCCATGGTGTAAACCATTATTTCTGATCATGTTCTATGTATTTTCCAGATTATTTGTAGAAATAAGAAATAAAACAAGAATTCCATATTTATCGTTGACTGTCTTGAGCAACGAGTAGCCAAACAATCGATACAGAGATGTCAGGAACGTGACGGGTCTCATTACCACTGAGAGCATCCAAAAGCTGTTCAGGAGATACGCAAGAGGTTGTAATCAGGTATAAAGGCAAAGGGTGACCATACATATTACTACAGACTATCACATTCAGAAAGAGAGATGTAATCATTTAAATCATCAACAATTCATCATTTGACTATTTTTGTAACTTGTGTTAATGAAGGAACATCTGTGAAACACACTGTCATCTTGCTGTAAAGTGCATTTCTTTGTCTACTTTTTTCCAGTGCCAAGATTTTGCAAACTTTTGCACTCAAGTGTATACAAAATGAAGCCGAATCACTTGACAGGTTTTTCATGTGGAATTTCTTGCTCCACATTAGGTGTGCAGACTGTCACTCGTTTCCAGGCGTGGATTCATTTACGAATTCCTTCATACGTCCACATTCGTGACATTAAAGAAAGAAAAATGATGTCAGGTCTGTTACTGTGTAATCAGGACATTGCTACATTTCCTTCCGCGATAAATAAACACTTTAAAAGTGAGAAAGCGGAATGTTGAGCGTGTGTTTGACTACATGTGTATGCGTGTGTGTTTAAGGTCTGCCAGCACATGAAAGCCTGGAAAACTCCCGATGCCACACTTGTGGTGAGTCGTATAAATAACATTGATCAAACAGCCTTGATGTGTTAGTTTCCTGCTAAATGGGCTGTATCCTGCCCATCCACCGTGTTTACTTAAAGACTGATGGACCTTCTCTCTGATTACTACAGCTGAAAAGACCTCGTCGTCCAAATGCAGCAGTAATATTCCAACAGCTCAGCATCGTTCTGATACACAATTCGGGACTGCAAAGGTTTTCAGTGAGGAAAGAAAAGCAACCAGACCCTTTAATGAAGAATGATGGCAAGTAGGCACAGCTTCAATGAGCTTTCCTTTACTTTCATTGTGGCTCTGATAAAGCTCTGCAGAGCTCCCCAAATCTGTAATTACTCACTCTGTACCATAGTCGAGTTAAAGGCAAAACAATGCCCTCCTCGCTATCATAAAAGCCCTTGTGACAAAAGCCAAAATGATTGACTTTGACATCATGGAGAGGGATTGCAGTCATTTGAGGTTGAGCGAGAGAAAATGCCTGAGTGTGTACTTTGTTTTATGGCCTGTGCTTTCCTCTCCAAGGGGCCTGCATTTATTTTTGTGTCTCAATCACAGGGCATAAATCACGCCTGTCTCTCGCTGTTTCGCCCTCAGCCTTTCTCTTTCTCCGTCTGTCGTTTTTGCTCCATCTCACTCTATTATCACTATTCCCTCTCTCTTTTTTCTTGCTTTCTCTGTGCATCATCACACAACGTGAGCAGGCTGTCCTCTCTAGCCGACGAGGGTCCTGTTTTCTGTCCTGCGGAAGAATTAGTCCCTCAGACGTTACCACATCCCAGGCTGCGGTGCATACTTTCAAAGCCTATGTTTCCCCGCTTCACCCAGGCCTCAGGCCGCGCGGCCTTCCATTTTCAGCCTCTAATTAGATTACCCAGATTCTCCGTTTTGCATCGGGCTCCGTTCTGGGCAAGCCCTACCTATTCAGAGCTGTAATATGGAGCCTTAAAGAGAGGAAATGACCTAAATGGCGGTCAGATAGGAGTCTGTTACACCCAATGGTGTGCTGACACAACCACTTCTATGAACTCGCCAATCCTCACCAGGATTTATGGCTCATGGTGGTTGGTAATGGTACAGTTGGGCAGAGCTTTTATGGCCAGGTCAAGGTCAGAACGGCCAGTTAGGATGCTCGGTAGATGACAGAGCGTGAGGGAGATATAGCAGAACCTGCTGCTGCTCCAAATGTACCGCTAGATTAATGTAGTCTCAGGAACAGCACTAGTTTTTGAGCCCATAAAGAGATCAGAGGAAACAGTATAGTGACAGGGAATGGGATAATCCTCTGGAGTTGATTACATGATATAGCAACAGTCCAGACTTGGAGCATCTCTACCCACTGTTGTCTCCGATTCCTATTCTTGGCTAACAAGAGTGGAACTTCTGCTGTTGTAGCTCAAACGCCTCAAACTTCAACATGCTCTACTATTTCTGAGATGCTTTTCTGCTCATCACGCTTGTAAAGAGTGGCTATTTGAGTTCCTGTGAGCTCGGACCAGCATCGTCATTCTCCTGTGATCGCTCTCATCGACATGGTGTTGGTATCCTCAGCGCTGGATGTATTTTTTGTTGTTTTTCACACCATTCTGTGTTACTGTTAACTAAAGCTCTTGACATGTATCTGTATGATTTTATGCTCTGTGCTGCTGCTACATGATTGGCTGATCACTTAACTGCATGAATGAGACAAGGCGCAGGTATTAAAATTGCTGGCGAGTGTATTTTTGAGCAGTTAGTAGGCTTTTCTACAAATTTCACAAAATTGTTTATTATTAAGAAATGCAAATGTTTGTACACCCGTAGGACAAAAATAATTCTTACGTAAGAATTAAAGGAAATTTTAATGTAAGGAGTGGTGGCATTACATGACCCATAATTTGTTATTTATTTTTTTAATTTTGCATAGACAGTTTGCGAGTGTATTCCACAAAGGTTGTATATTATGTACAGTATTTAGTTGTTTACATATTTCTTTGTACATAGACTGTATCAATGTACAAACGTACATGGACTAAACAAATGGTTTAACAGCTGATGTTTAACTGATTTGAGACACAGGATGATTTTCTAATGGGATTCAAAGGTGTTAAAATGGGATTTAAAAATAGAACAAATGGACATGTGTTGCGAACACTGATTGTGTTGAAGGAAAAGGAAAAAGGAAATGAGATACAAGACGCTTTAAGCGACTGCACATGCGCAACTCACGTGAGAGTTTTATGACTATGATGTTATGATTAATGTTGTTTAAAAACCTGACACTATTTACTGCATTATCTAACATTATACAAGATTTTATGAATTACATGCAAATCATCCCATCATTATTTCTGTGTTCAGGTTATTCACACTAAGCTAGGTCCTTAGATTTTGAATACTCAAATGTCATTGGTCAGAAGGTGTTGATTCATTTTCTAGAACATCATCTGTCATGACAATTCGGGCTGCAAGACACATCACAGGATTATATGAGTGTGTTTATCACGTTATCATTTCTATGGTAATTCACAGGGACTTGTAGGGTGGAAGCTGTACATTGTCACAAAGTAGAGACAGGTGGATGTATATGCAACCAGACTTCTATTCAAACTTCTATTCATAGTCAAAACCTGCCACAGCAAGCAGTGCAGACAAAACCAGATCGGAGACAAAAAAACAAAGAAGGAGTCAAAAAGCATGAAATAAACACGATGCAAACACAGAACCAAGACCTCGCAGTGAACACATGACTGAGAGAAGTGTAAACAGACAGAAAGAATGGAACAAACTAGAAGCAGGTGTGTTAGCGTTCAGGTGAGTGTGAGAGTCTTAATGTCTGGACTGGATCGGCTCCGAGGTGGAACAGGATGTGATGCACATTATCTAAGGTGAAAAGAAACTGTGATTTATTTCACGTGTGTTGTTATTTAACAAAAGCAAAAAAGTACCATATGAGAAAACTGAATGAAAAAATATAAGAAAATGTAAGGAGATGAACATTTATAGAAGGAGTCTTCAGTCTCGGCGTTTTCTAGACCTCCAACACAGGGAGGCTTCAGGACAGAGGGGTTTACACCATGTTTTTGTCTCATTAACTTCAAGAAAAGAGAATCACAGTTTATAGCTGCAACAAGCAGGAACTAACTTGTCTCGTGGACATTCCACGACACTAAATGTAACAATAAATGAATAAAAAATATGATGTGTCACTCTTTAATGAATTAAAACGTGCAATCATTGGCAAATTGCTGTGGTATAAAACACTTCAGCATGTAGGAAGACAATCAACTTCATGGTGCAAACATCAAAATAAGACCATCATTAAAAAAAGATCATATGCAAAGAGACACAATTGTGAGGCTAAGAATTAGAAAATCTTAATAATACAGATTTGATTTAAATGAAGGGGGTTTTTTTTGCGACTTTTATTACATACTGCATCTAGAATGAACCATATTGCTACCTGTACACGAGGCGAAGAGACATAGCGGGTAAAGAAACAGCCGAGCAGCCAGTAATCGATTGCTTATGGACACCCTGAAGTGAGGCAATGTATATGGAAAGGTCCCATAATTCCTGAATGGTTCACCCAATATAGATGTACATACTCTTAAATTCAAGTTGACAATCCGCACTTTAACCTAGTCATTTTCAAATCCAGCGTGCTGAAATACCGGCCAAAGCAACAAAAGGGGCTAAGTGTGCGTTTGTGTGCGTGTGTGAGGAGAATATGGCGTACCGTGAGTGATGTCTCTGCAGATTCTGCTCGGAGGAAGTGGTGAGTGTGAGTGATTCTCAGTCATAAATCATTCCAGCAGGATAGTGGGAAGCTGCCAAGCACGGAGAAATGGTCATGTTCTGCACAGAGACTATCTCTCATACACACGGCCTCTCCTTCCACACATGCTGCGCTCCACATTTTTATATTTCAGACAAAGCGAGTGCCACGAAGCTTAGATATATGAAAATGTGCATGTGTCAGGACGAAGAGTGGAAGCTTGTGTTCACACTCCTATATTTTACAGTAACTTATGTACCTGTTATTAAATGGGCCGGCTCACCTTTCCCAGAATCCAATGCATTGTTTTTGTTTTGAAAGCACGTGACCGCTACCTGCCGGCTCTCTGTGCAGCAATACCTTGCAAACGCACTGGTACTGATCCCTTCCAAACCCATCTCGAAATCTTTCCTTCATTCAGGTATCATACACGGAAGCTTTGAACAAAATATGCCTTATCTCTTCTTTCTTTTGCGACTAATTGGCGCAGAGGATTCTGGGAAGGGAGAACCAACCCCTTTAAATAGGTTTGTGACAAATAATTTCTTGAATATGATTTAGATACTGGATTTTAAAGTACATGTCCGTCATGGTGGCCCAAAGCAATAAATACTTTACTACTAATAATTACTAACAGGTAAAAATGGTAACTTCGTTGTAAGCATATAAATGTGAAGAAATGGCATATTATTCATAAGTGCTATCTAACATTTTAATAAATACATGAGAAGACATGTATATAGTAAGGTAAGTGAAGGTAACACATAAGGTCTTATAACGCTCGTAACGTTATCTCATTACTCCTCGCTCGATACCAAAAATGACAAATGCTTAATGGATCACTGTTCACACACTCTTTCGCACCTGGAGCAATTTAGCATAGCAAATGTACCTTGTTTTTTGTGAGATGGAAGGAAACCTCGAAACCTGGAGAAGAACATGTGAAACTCCTCAGAGACAGTAACCTGAGCTCAGGGTAGAACCCGGGACGCTGGAGATGTGAGGCCTCACCTAAAATTAAGGCTTAATGATAATGTCATGCATTTATATGGCTCTTGGTATCAAATATGGATCTCTATATCACTCATACTTTAGTTACTATGTGCTTGAAAAATATGTTTTTTTTGCAGGAAGTCCTGCAAAATGCAAACGAATTTAACCAGCTGAAGGTGAAACGCATCAGTCCACAGTCCAATCTACAGCACACCATGCATTTTACATGGCACAGCTCTAACGTCTGCAAATGACCGAAGTGCCTCTCATGAATAAATATCATGAGCAGTTCAGCGACTGCTTCAGAGCTGTTCTCAATTAGCAGCTATCACACTGAATTTCATAAAAAAAAAAACCCCACACAGCTGGGGAATATGAGCACATGGGAATCGGATTGCCTTAACAGGATTTTGACACGTTTCTACTAAGCAGGTGACTGTAATAATACTAAGGATGATTTACTTAAATGTAGAGGGTTTATATATATATATATACATGTATTTTATATTTCCTCCAATAATGCAAGACATCCCTTCAACATTTGCAGTCAGTTGTTTGAATGTTCGCAGTGAGCTATTTTTGAGCTATTATTAACACAAAGCCTTGGGGTCAAATTATAATCAAATATTTCCTTGCTTAGTTTTGGTACCCATATTGGCAGAATCCATGAAGCTTCAGCCACTCATGAAGCAGAGCTTCTTAGAACGGATTGATCAATCTCAGTCATGAGCTGTGGCTTCACACCGAGACTCGTTCTCTTCTTTCACCAAATCCTGCTGATTCCCAGGACCACAGCAAGAAAAACCGCACTTCACACATGCATGTCACATGGAAATGTGGAACAAATTAAAGCAGCTCACACAGAACAACTGACCAATCTGACATCTGAGTCAGTGAAGGAGCACAGGCTGACCAAGAACATAAGAACGTTTTGGCATTAATGTTGAGCAATGAAGATTCTGTTTTCCCCAAGCTAACGTTGGTTAGGGCCTCTGATATAAAACAGAAGGCATTTAAGTGACTTCTGAGACCACGTTATAGCCATTAAAGTGCTCTCAGTAGACCAAAGGATGCGTGGTCTGGGTCCTAATGCCTGCCTGCTTCTGGTTCCTTTCTGTTCTCATGGCCATTTCCCCTGGGTAGGCTAAAGGATAAGCGTGTATGAGGGATAAGAGGTGGGGAAGGATAAGAGCTCCTGGCCTCACGCCATCCATAATTACCTCACACTCTGGCTCGGCCGACGGGAAACCCAAAGCCTTAATCAATTAGCAATCAGCGGTTGGCTCAGAAGGAGCAAGAGTCCCTGCATGGCCCCAGTGTGCAGACACAAGTTTAGAGGCTAGTCCAGAACCCTGCTGTCTTCGGAGCAGTCTAAGGTTAGAAAAAACAGCCAACTGTGTGAAGTATCACAGGCTCATGAGGCAAAACACCATTTCTGACACTAACTGGAAATCAAAGCAAAGTATTTATACCTAAAAACATGAACAATGCGGCTTAAAAATGTATGAAATGATTAAATGATTGTCACAGCACTGTCCTAACATTGTAAGATTCAAGGTATAGTTTAAAACCAAACTCTAGCTATGAAAATGTAGCTTCTAAAACTAGACTTTAGCCCTTTTGGGACAGGTTTCGAGTTTCCCGGTGAGGTCACACCAGTAAAACTATAACAAGCAATAGGATAAATGAGTGTCTATGAACCCAGTGTTTTTTGGGGGTTTTTTTCAGACATAAACAGTAAAAAAATGTCTTATGCACATGCAAAGAAATGCTGTAAAGATGAAAAAGAATTATGAAATTCAATCTTCCTACTTAAAGGAAAAAACTACAATGTGCAGTAAATATTTGGTGTGATGACCCTTTGCTCTTTTTTTTTCCTTAAACAGTAGTCCCAGCTACAATTAGTGCAGTTTTATAAGGACATGAGCTGGCAAGTTGTGCTCAGCGTCTTGGAGAAGTTTCACTGTTGCATTTACTTGGTTTTTTTTGGGGGTTTTTTTGTGCAGCAAAACTCAGGAACCTTCATTGTGTTTTTCTGGTCTGAAAAGTGGTCTCTTATGTAATGTGTTACATACAAACATTTTTCAAATACAAATGATCTTTTGAAAAACTAATGTTCGGAAATCTGAAATATTTTTTACTGACTCAATAATACAGAACTCATAAGATAAATATCTATATATAAAAAAATAGGTTGTCCAAGAATTTTGCACAATTTTTGGAATACAGAAATCATATTTTGGATCATATAGTCCAACTCTTCATATATAACAATCATATATTGGATTATTTATATTTATTATATTTATTTAACATCAGATGAGGAACTCCTAGCCATTCAACTACTTCTACAAAGCTAAAGATTGTGTGATATAGTGTGCTACGTGAATACATCCCACAGGTTTTCTGCCTGTAGCCATCATTATAAAAGCCTGTTGAATCAGGACTGCCGGAGTACGTTCTTCTGATTTTATAACAGGAACTGTTTAAGTTGGACATGTGTGCCAGGCAACTAAATACCATGTGTATCAGCCATAAAAAGAAAAAACATTGGTGAAAAAAAATACTTTTTCCAATGCAAGAGGCAGAATCTGTCTGCAAAATCGCAGGTGTCTATCTGGATGGGATTAAATAATCAGACCAGTTCAGAATTGGTTTGATACGGACCAGCACTGTAATTGTCTGCAATTGAGGGGGGAGAAAAAAAAACATGATGTCAATCCAGACAGAAGTAAAATCTTCGAGTAGCACCTGCAAACGATGGAACTGGGTTTTCCTGTCCAAAAATGTGCTTTTTTTTCTCTCTCTGAGAACAGCAGACAAGTCAGGTTTATAATGTGTCAATGCAACAGGTTACTCACATAAAGTGCACACACAGTTGACTATTTTTTTATGGTCAAGTGAGAGCAAAGTGGAGGCCACAGCCATATCTTTGTCTTGAAGAGGCGACTTTATGAGCTTTCTGTAATGAAATGACCACACTGCTCCTAGTGGCGACAATATTGTGTATCAATAGAGAACGAGTAACTCATTTTGTTCCACAAGAGGTCAGTAGTGCATTACTTTCTTGTCCTCCGACAACCATACGCATGTATGACTGCTCTGAAACTTTGGAAATAATCATTCCTGACACTTACTTCCATTATTCCAGATTCTGCACCAACCTCATTACTGACTGCTTGAGAAAGTGTTATGTTTGTATTTTACCTAGGAGATATTACTTTCTGTTATTTTGTCCTGGCTGGTTTGAGTTGGGCTTAATGCTCTTCGGTTCCTGCTCAACTCGTCCAACAGAAACGGAAATGACTCCTTATCAGTTCACACAGCTCACTTTGTGCCCTGAGGTGTGTACTAACATGCTCCATTTATTCTGTTTCAGTTGCTTAAGTAGTTGTAAGAGTAGTTTTATTAGGGATACTTTTCACTCTTACTTGACATGTTTAAAGACACACTTCTGTGGTTACATCCCAAATGGTGCCATTTTATTATACAACACAATGTAAAAAAAAAAAAAAGAAAGAAGGTCACATCAAGAATACTTCTTCGGCTGGGAATCCGTAAAGGCTCTGTGTAGATCCCTACAACAACTAGTTTCTTTATCATACTATAACTATACAAAGATCTCCTTAAAAGAGACCATTTTCTATTGGCATCAGATCTAGAAACACTGAAAACATTAATGCTTATGATATAAAGACAATATTTCCTGCTCATGATGTTCTACACATTCTTTTGGTTATGAGATCTAAACATGGGCATGTGATATGAATTAAAATTATAGTCTCATTATCAAATGTATTTGAATTCTAATCATTTTATGTAATGCAATATTTAAAGAGAACGGACAGAACCAGGCCAGAGCTTCTGTATAACACTGTTAACTTTATGCACCTAGCTTAGTGATACCAAACCATATTTCAGCCATCAGCCCTTAGCTGACTGCGCACTGACATACATATTTACTTTTACCCATAAAGGTCTACGGTGAAATTGAGGTAAAACACATTTTATTCAAACATTACATTTAACTTGATTATCACTCTGAATTATTAATGTTAGAAAACCTTGTGCTAATAAAGACACAATTTAATGGGCCAAAAATGTATTTAAAGTAAATGTTGAAATATTTAACAAAAATACCACTTCACATGTTTAAGATAAAGGCGGTGGGTGGTGCGGTGGTTAGCACTGTCGCCTCACAGCAAGAAGGTCCTGGGTTCGATCCCCGGGTCACCCAGGGTGC
>JAQQZX010000003.1:7652311-7663171 GCA_030068355.1 Notoglanidium maculatum
GTGTGTGTGTGTGTGTGTGTGTGTGTGTGTGTGTGTGTGTGTGTGTGTGTGTGTGTGTGTGTGTGTGTGTTTCTGACCCCGGTGTGTCAGGCTCGCAGCATCTGTCCAGCAAGAACCGGGTTTCTGTCTCTGATGAGAGCTTCTGTGATCTCTGATAGTCTTGCTACAGAGCTCTCCCAGAGCTCAGGGACCTGAAGGAACAGAGAGAGGCACACGCACACACACAGACCTATTACAAAAGGTTACACAGGTGTCATAACTAACAGCCGTTCAGCAAAGGATAAATGGGGTGTAAACAGAGAGCACAAACCACTTTTCGTAGTTCCGTTCACGACAAGAAAGTCACGGATATAAAAGACACAAAAACGCAGCAACAAAACACAAGAAGTGCACAGATAACCAGAGAGTCTCGCACAAAGCCTGAATGAGTCAGTGGACCCACCCCATCACTGTGAGAAAGCAGCTAAAATGATGGGGAATGTACTTTATTACATAATCTGGGCAGGTTCATTACTGTAGCACACATGTTTAAGATTTAGTTTAACCAGGGCCTTCATCTAGAAGATGTCCGACATGATAGCTCCTCAGAATTCTTAACAGTTTACAGGCCGTGATATTAGGCAGCAAAGAAGAAACCGCACATCAAAGACACCAGAAGAGCTTTTTCATTCTTTAAGCCAGTCAAGCTCTTGAAAAGGCTGATCCTCCTCTTATGCTCTCCTGGTGCTTGCGTTTGTCCTTTGTCTTAGTCTTTTTATTTTATGTGGCATGTGTGTTTTTAACGAGTGCTCCTTTCCCTTTCCGTGCTATGCGCTAGCTGCTAATTGGCACTCGACAAATAACGTCAATCCCGCTCCTAATGTGTCACCTGAATTGCCTTACTGTGTGGAAATGAAATCAAAACGAAAATGCAGAAATCCAATGGCAATTCCATTTGGATACAATATTGGGTTTTCCACGTAATATACTTCCTCGATCCGCTTGAACTCAAAGGGAAAGCGTACTTTCAAGTCAATTTCACTCAGGAATAAACTAGATCACCCTGCCGTAGTTTATTTTTAATGAATTCCAATTGCGTGACGTCTCATGTGTCTCGTTGCTGGAAATCCCACTTCTGACACTAATATTTCTATTTCAAAGAAAGCCGAAGCTTCGATTCCAAACAGCGCGTTGTAACTCTAATGTCTGAATATAACAAATAGCTACATTTCTGACAAGATTTATACATTTAAAGCAAAACTTACTGTATGCCAAGCTTACTGCCAGTATGTTAGGGCAGGGTCTAAACCCTTATCCATAGCTCAGGGGTGCACTAATCATACATTTATTAATCATTCCACCAGACAAATGAAGTCTCTAACGTGCTGCCCAGTCTGATGTTTTGGCTGCCCAGAATCCTGACTGACAAGCCCAACACTGGTAGCTAACCGCAAGCAACCGCTTTAAGAGTAAATGGGAAGCCTGACTTCCCCTAAAGTTTCATTAAAATGCAGTAATGAAATGTTTACCAAAGTGTCTACATATATTATTAATTAATCTTGGTATAATTCAATATGTTATCAAATCAAATAATCAAAAATCTTACCGCAACATTGCTTTGTTCAATCATTTAAATCAAACCCTTTTCAGCAGACAGCGCGGGCTGCGTGAAATTCTCTTTTGGAGCCCGGACACTCCGTGAAGCCCATTCATCAGTGTCTGTTAGGTGTTTGTGAACTCGCTGTTTAAATGGAACGAAAGATTACCGATAATTGGACAGGCTTTTAACACGGCATTTTGAGTCCCGCCACTACTTGTCCCTTTTTTGCTTTAGCTAGCTGCTTCGCTGCTTTTTGGCACAGACATTGCTAATGCTGACCTCATTTTTGAAAAGTCTTTTGATGCTCATACTTATGAAAAATTAAACAGGAGGCCGACCAACAAACACGATTTTGAGTCAAAAGTCAGGTTCCAAAAAACAGGTCCTTTTAGATGTCTTGGTACAGTAAAATTGATGAGCTGGGTTTAGTATTAGTCTAGATTTTGTGCAGTGTCTCCATTCAAGTCCCGTTGAATTACTGTAGAACCGATAGCGTGTTAGAACGAGCACGTTATCCACCAGGCGCCACTGTAGCTAACATAATGTGATAAAGTACAGTGAGCTAGTTAGTTATTAAATGTATTAATACAGCCTCAAAAAAGTATTTAAATCCCTGTGTAGCTGTTAGACGTAGTTATTATGCTTTAAGGTAGCACATCTTAGCAGCAAGTTGTTAGTCAGCATTTAGCTGCGTGTTGTGGTGTTTGCTTCCCATGTCGCATACACCGAGTATTATTTAATTCTGCCTTGAACATTTTTTCTTGACACGCTTAATCGCAACGTGACCACTTGTTGCGCTCGCACGAGAGTTCTACAACTTCCACAAACAATTGTGTTCCTGCTTTCGCAAAGGTCATAGGTCATCCGTGCTAGCTAATCCGACGAAGAAAAGCGAATGTGATGTGTGTGGTGCAGCAGACGCTGCGTACGATCCAGTACGTAAGTCACACCACAGTGAAATGCATTTTGTTTAAACATGAGAAAAAAAAAAACAACTTATATGTTTTCAAATGTCAGTAATGGGTAGGGGTTTTTTCTTTCTCCGGTTATTAAACCTGAGAAGAAAAAAAACATTGTTAACCACTAGCCTACTCAGCTTACTTGCCTGTCAGTAACTATAAATACAAAACTGATGACTCGAACATGTTATCTCCTTGTCCTGGAATGAGCTGCTGAGTTGTTCTCCCGGACAGACAGAATCACTTCAAGACCAAGGTTGATTGATTAAACAAACAAACAAACAAACAAAAAAACCTGCAGCCCCACCATCCATCTGCGAATAAGCTAGGACCCCGTGCCATAGAGCACTCATACACTGTGCTTCTGAAGTTGTTCAGTCACTCAGATAACCACATGAAGTTATGGGATTGATCTCCATTGTCTCTAAAACCAACAATGGGAACTAAATGAGTAGCAAATGCACCTACAGCAGATCCTCTCCATGACCTAAATCCATGCGTCATGACACAGACTTTCCACAAAAGAGTCTGTTTGTGAGCTTGCAGATGATTCACTATGTGCTTATTGATTAAAGAATTGCTTTCTCAAAGCACATCAAATTACGAGCTGAAATCATAAATCTAATCCCAGCATCTCATGCAAAGCAATACTGTTTAAATTTTACTTTTGGCACTGGTGTATAAAATGTCCAGAAGGTTTCCTGTTTTTCCTTACAATGTAACAGTCACTATATTTTTACTTAATTATTTTTAAAAAGCACTGGCTAAGAAGCCACCACATCTGTGCGTCGTCAACAGAAAAACTCAATACACAGTAAGCCATCTTACCTCAAAACTCCTTACACACTCTCCATATCTGACAGCTAGAACTGTTTGAAATTTTCAGCTCAAGACATTTCCATACCTCACATATGCAGGGAGGAAGATCTGATTTACAGAACTTTTTTGTCGGGCATTGCAAATTTCTGTCCTATCTGCACAGGGCAACGCTTTCCACCCAGCCGTGACTGTTTTTCAGTCCTGTTTATAATGTTGCAGAAATTAACCGCAGCTAAACACAAAACTGTTCATGTGGTTGGTTTTGTTATTTGGCTGACAGCAACACTGGCAAAATGTAAATTTGAAGAAAGAAAAAAAAAAGAAAGAAAATAAGTCAAGTCATGAACGCCAGCAAAAGATCACCAAGGAGGATCAAAGATTCAACGCCTGCATAAGATCCTATTGAACGATTTCCACTGAGGAATATTGATGGTGGAATATGAATCATATATCATGAGAAAAGTTCAGAGTAAGTAAGAATTTCCTGGTTCTGATTCAAAGTTGCCTTTTTGAATGACTTTACCTTATTGCCTTAGTTTTCCAATGAATTTGTTAAGGATACGCTCAATGCTAGGCCCAAGACGATTTAATAATTAAACGTAAACACAAAGTAATAGTTTGACCTTTAAAATATCCGGTTCCTTTAGCAGAATGACTGTAATTCTGCTCTAAACTAATAGTCAAGAAAAAGGTTAAATATAAAAACACTACTCAGAATGAGCCAGAACATCTTTCAAAGTATTTCTATCCTGCCAATATTTTATATTTATCCACCGCCAAGTTAAAGGTATGCATTTCACAATGATCAAATGATGTCATGTCATTCTCTGGTAAATAACAGTAATGGGATTTCTATACTGGTTCTCCCATAAAGCCTTACTACATTATAAAAGAAAACTCGAACCCCACAGGAGTCCGAGAAACGTGCTAGTGGTGAAAAACACTCCAATCTGAAATGACCCGGCATTAAGAATTCAGTGCCCCATAAATCAGTCAGAGTTGGAAAAGAAGTGATGTGTGAAGCACCCAATACTCTCATGCTTCACTACGTTTCCACTGTGAACTGACAGCGGTCCAGGGGAAGCGGCAGAAACCGGGCTAATGAGCTCTACTCTGTCTATTGTTATGGCTCACACTTAGAGAAAAAGAGGGAATGTAATATGCACAATCTTAATTCCTCTTAAAGTCTCCATCTAGCAGATGTAATAACTTGTCACTTGTAATGAGAGGACTTTCCACTGATGTCTGGTGTCTTTTCCAGCTTTTTATAAAATGGATAAAACATTCACTGGTGCTCCATGCAGCTCCAAGCAGGGGCACATGTCCTCTCATAGCGCAGGCTGATTCAGCTGGGAGTTCAGACTCATAACTTTAGTAAGTGAACAGTACCACGTCCTCCAGGAATCGAGATCAAAGCTGAACAATGCTTAACATCATTATATGAGTCAAGCTTAAAGGTGTTCTGGTCAATATTTCTATTGCTTTTATATAGGTCTGAGGAACATGCTGAACTCTAACTGCTGAAACAGTGTGATCAAAGCAAACGCATTGTACACGTGAGAGAAAAATGCATTAAAAAAAAAAACTGATTGGTTGTGTTCTTGCTTGGCACATTACAGAAATTACTACATTTTTACTGCTGGTGGAATAAGATGAATAAATCTGCGAGCTGCTTTACCAAGATGTAGAAACCTTCTGTTAGTAAAGGGGATAAATTTGATACATTTTGGCCACCACAGATGCTGGAAGGCAGGGCATCTTGTAAAAACAACATGTGTCTTAACATAATATTCAGTCATTTATTCATTCACTCACTCATCTTCAGTAACCACTCTATCCGGGTCAGGGTCACAGTGGTTAACAAGCAGCGTACTGACCTCTACTGAGGGCACTGTTGAGAGATGGACAGGGCACTTACAGGAACTCCTTAATTCAGTAGAGATGCCCTGACCTCAAGAGGCAGTATCAGAAATCTCTGGTGTTTGGGAGCTCTGTGAAACCTTCATAGTGCAAGCTTACAGGGGTAGATGATATTCAGCTAGAGATGTTGAAGGCACTGGCCAACGATGGGGTTGTTTGATCAATGTTGCATGGAGATCTTGGGCAGTGCCCTTGGACTGGGAAAACCGCATAGTGGTCACTATTATTAAAAATGGGGACCAGAGGATTTGTTCCAATCATAGGGGAAATCAGAAATTTATAGGGGAATTAGACAGCTTTGTGAGAGGAAAGGGAAGTACGCTAATCCTGCCTGTATGTGTCTGAGGCCATGGTTCCACCCTGAAAGGAGTGGAAGGCTCCCGTACGGTGCAGGGTGCGGCCTTGCCCCAGGCACAGGAGTTAAAGTATCTTGGGCTCTTACTTACACAGGTGGTGGAAAAGGAGATTGTTAGATTGACCAGTGGACGGGTCAGTGACAATGGTGTTGGAGTTGCTGTACCAGCCCATTGTGGTGAAGCAGGAGATCAGTTTGAAGACAAAGCTCTCTGTGTGCTAGTCAAGCTACATCCCCATCATGACCTATGGTCACGAGCTTTGGGTAGTGACCAGAAGATTCAGGTCACGAGTACAGACAACAGAAAACCGTTTCCTCCCCAGGGATTTTTGGTTCAATCTCCATGACCTCCATGATATTGTGAGGAGTCTGACAATCAGGAAGATCCTCAGGATAGAGCCACTGCTTCTCCAAATTAAGAGGAGCCGGTTGAGGTGGTTTGGGCATCCTATACGGATACCCCCTCATCAGTAGAACTGTTTCAGGCATGTCCCCCTTGGCTGACAAAGACTCCTGCCCAGACCCAGAACCCACTGGAGAGATCTTCCAGTTGGCTTAATAATGTCTGGGGATCCCAAGGGGGAGCTGGAATCTGTAACTGGGGATAGAGAAGTCTGGACTGAACTTCTCAGCCTGTTGGCACGGCAGAAGAAAAATGAATGAATGAACAACAACTGAATGGGGATGTTAAGCATTTGACGCATGTACATTTGGTCACATGAACGCACTGCATTATATATTGCCTTTTCATCGGTTTTATATGACTGTTATATGATTGTGAAAAGGAGCTTGTCAATGGATTTGACTTTAGATTTGCCTCTTGTTTGGTGAACTCTATGCTTTTAACCTTTTCCGAATGTCAGGCATCTAAAATACATAACTTCTAAGTTAAACGTCCTACAGATCTAATTAAAAGAGGGGAGTAATTCTGACACACCTGTAATTTCTGATATCTTGTCCTTCATGTTCAGTTGAAAAATCTCTCTAGCATTGTTTCAATCAACAACCAAACGTCAGTGGCTCACATTAGACTGGATTTTTTTTTTTGCGAAAGGAAAATTTGCTGAAGAAAAACGAATGGCCCTCATGCCAGCCAGACCACACAGTGAGAAGCCATTGCCTAACTGTCCTTGGAAATTCCAGAGCTGCAATCAACCTTTCCATCAGCGCCAAGCGACCCACCGCCTGCCTCGCACCAGCACATGCTTTGAAGATGGAGCCTCAGCAATTAGGAACTTAACACTGACAATTTGCACCACTCCCTGGCCAGATTCATCGCCTTTGCAAGGACTTAAACCTCCCAACATCACCTTTCACGGAAAAAATGGCAAAGAAATATAATAGCAAATGTAAACGCCAGCTCTATGGATGAGAAAAAAAAAGAGACTACTTAATAAATTAAGCACTAGCTCTCAGATTCAAATTGCTAAATCACTCATGACTGGATTACAAGTGTGTTTGGGTGATGTTTCCAAGCTACCACAAGAGGGCACCACCTCAAAAGAAGCATGAAAAACAAGGAATTACAGGCAAATTGTTAGTATTTAGATTATTATTGCATTCTTTATGCATGTTGAAATCTTTATGCTGTATTTGGAAACTCAATACTCAAGAACTTTTGAGAACGATCATATGATGATTCATGACTTCCAGACTAATGCTGTGAGAAATTCCAACATTACAAAATAGAATCACAGGAGTCAGATAAATGCTAGCGAACGAAAACACTTGCGAAATGGAATACATGAATAATGTGTGCCAGATTGAATGAGCAAAGGCGATGGTTGGATGTCGTTCCATTTCAGAAGAAATAACGTGACACATTGCACTTTACCATAATCTTACGTCCTGCATTGTACAATGCAAACTGTGTGAAGAAATGCAAACTAAGTCGATTATTACGAACGTACAAGTGTGATGATTCAGAAGTAAAGAACTGAGAACAGATGAATTCTAGAAGAACTCACGAAGCCATATACCGCGTCGTACTTCGAAGCTATGTCATGAGAGCGAACGCCCAACACAATAGACTTAAAAGCAGTCCCGTCTCTACCTAAGCAGTATTGCGTTTCTTGCTCTGACAGTGCATTTCTTTTAGGGTATTATGATAGCTCTGGGTACGCACTGACCCCCCTTTCCATCTCCAGCCTCCATTCAGTGGACAGTAGCTGGAGGGGAAGACCATGACAGAAATCTCCAGCTCATATACCATCAGCTCTAGAGATCTGATACAGGCCTAAATCCCAGTGTCGTCCTCGGTGAAGTGTCCTCTCATGTGAAGATGGCTGCTTTCATTATGGATGAGCTGAAATCAGGCGGCAGCAGGGTCACGCAGGGTTGGAGCTCATATTTGACGCGCTGGTGAATAGAACATGACAACGAATCTTAAATCAAGTTGTTTTGTCAAACGTGGTCTTGATTGATTCCAGCCGCTAGGGACTCGCTATATTTTTTTTGTCATAAAACTGAAACTAGAGCCTTTTGCCATGGAACAAAAAAGCAGTGTTGTCATAGCGGTTTTGATTAATTTGACTTCATAAATTATCAGCAAGCTTTTTTTTTACAGCGCCTTCCAAGTTGCGAATCTAGCCTCAGGTCACTGCTTAGGGAACAGAAAGATTAAATAACTTGTCTCACTATACACTTTACTCACTTCAATTTGCACATATTTAATTTCCTCCCTACGCAATGTTTTTTTTTTTTTCCTGTGGAAAGGAAAATGTGTGGACCGACGCCAGATATTTTATGAGGACCCTGTCATGCCTAATCCCACTCGCCTCACAGAGAGGGATCCTTTTTTTGTTTGACTGCGCATTTCTCCTTTTGAGTGCTTCGCCTCAATCTCGCCAGCGTTTCTATTGAAGCTCAGCACTGCACAATGTTGATTTAAGAGTGGCTCAGATAAACTAAGGTTCGAGAAGAAAAAAAAAACGATAAAGCAAGTTTCCGCTTTGAGTTTGAAAAGAGCGCGGTTATCTATAGACTTCTCCCCGTCTAACTAAACACGATTCCACAAAGCTCCGTCTGTGCTGTCTGGGTCTATATCCTCTTCTTTCTTCTAAAGAGCACCTTAATCATAATCGGACACACACGCATCACCGGAGCAAAGAAAATACAGGAAGCTTTGGTTGCATTACGAGTGAATGCATTTCTATTTGAACAAGTGAGTGATTACTGTGTTTGTACGTGGCTTGGCGACAGACACACCTGCAAACAATAATGACTACAATGCTCTCTTACATTCGCGGGTCTGAAGGAACGGAGGAAATATGTGTTATGACATCCCCATGCCCACATAGAAACACAAAACTTCCGCAGCTCGGAATCTCAATGGACCACGGGCTATAAATATCACATTAGGAGTCAACGGGGTCACGTACATCATTTCCGTAAGTGCCGAAAGACCATCGTGTACGGTGTTGCATGTAGCAACAAAACAGGAGCACCCACTCCTCAGAACAGTATACAGTTCATGTTTTTACAAGGATGTCAAAATAAGCCTACAACGCAGACTAAACAACCGCAGTTAACAGACAACCACGAAGAAAGAGGACATCCAATGGGAATCAGTCTCTGTAAAGCGCGAGTGTCATGATCAATATAATACCTGATACAGGATGAACTAATAGTTGAAGGGATACTCATGTTAAGAGCCTGTTGAGTAATCGGACACAAAATGAAAAGTAGTACCGTAAGGTATACAAAAACATTTTTTGCAGTTAAGTCCAGACTAGATGTATGGACTACATAAACAAACAAACTATTGGATAAAACACAATGGGGCATGCGGTTATGGAAAAATGATCAACAACAGGTTGCTCTGATGCAAGGTGGAGTTATACAACCTTATATATGAGCGTTTTCCTATAACTGCACATCCTCAAGCGTTTTTATCCCAATCATACCACAGAAATTTGGCCCCGATTGCAAT
Source organism: Notoglanidium maculatum (assembly GCA_030068355.1). Lineage (NCBI taxonomy): Eukaryota > Metazoa > Chordata > Actinopteri > Siluriformes > Auchenoglanididae > Notoglanidium > Notoglanidium maculatum. Next base: position 7,661,875 of record JAQQZX010000003.1, read on the forward strand.
ATTCTATTAATCAAAGAACATGTCGTATTTTTTCCATTTAAAGCTGAATAGGTACAGTAAATGTTGTGGAAATAAAGTAATAACCAAAACATGCGAGTTCCTGTTATCACTTACATTATAGCAGCTATAAACAGTCATCCCCTCACCAGCCTCTCTTTTCCCCATCTTTCTGAAGTTAATAAGAAATAAAAAAAAATAAAAAAAATGCAGCTTGTCATGTTATTAACCCTTTGACTGTTTACTACTTCTAAAAATGCTAAATGAACATTTCACAGAAAACGTCACCATACTAAAAAAACCAACTCTGCCTATTATACAAGTCCCTGTGTAAATTGTTACTATAGAACTATTGTCTGAGCTGCTGTTACAGAAACAATGGAGTTGTGCATTTTATATATCCTCATTTTTCCTTACTGATACTCACACTCACTTGGCTTACACTTTTACCCAGAGCTATTTAAAACAAGGTTTAAATTAAAACAGGATATACTGTTTAAGTAGTTGAGGGTTAAGGGCCTTGTTCAAGAACCCAGTAGTGGCAGTTTGGTCATGTTGGGATTTAAACTCAACCCAAAAGCTTAACCACCGAGCCACCACTGCCCACTAAACTCCTATACAGGATTTAGGGGGATTTATTTATGTTTTCATTAGTGTATAATTAGCTGTTATGGCGAATCGTTGTATTTTCATAAGCTCAGAATGAGCCTTTTATATGGACATAGGGAGCAGGTCCACCTTTTCAGAGTTGAAGTACAGTACGCCGAAACAGTAGCCCAGAACGGACAAACCTCTAGAGAGCGCGTTCCACGTTTCACATTGTTTTTAGCGTCAATCCGGATGGTAGCGCCAGAAGGATGACAGAAAAGAAGAAAGGAAGGCAAGGAAGAAGAAATAAGAGGAATCAGTGTTTACTGGTGCTGGATAACAAGTCCGAGAGCACACATTTTGAAAAATAGAAGATCATACTTATTATTTGGCATGGAATGTGTGAATGTAATTACTTGGACGTACGCTACAGGCGCCTGATGGCCACCGTACGTTCTGATACACACTTGGAAAGGGAGGGGTATTCGGGTGGGTGAATTGTACATCGTGGATTTTTAATAGATTTAAAAAAAAATTATATATCTGATTCTGTAATAAGTAGAAAATATGCAATCCTTGGCAAAATCTCTCAAATTCCCTCTCTCCCTCTCTGCCTTTCTGTCTGCCTGTCGAGCTACGCACGCTACTCCAGAGAATCCAGTGATCCTGACCCCTTCTGCTTTCCGGGCCTGCCTGACCCATCCCGGTGTCC
>JAQQZX010000003.1:7672928-7694017 GCA_030068355.1 Notoglanidium maculatum
AGAGTAGCCAGTTGACCTAATCTGCATGTCTTTGGACTGTGGGAGGAAACCGGAGCACCCGGAGGAAACCCACTCATTTAATTATTTACTAAATAAAATATAAAAACTGGGGCCTTTCTGTGTGGAGTTTCAATGCTTTTGTGGGTTTCCTCTGGGTGCTCTGGTTTCCTTTCACAGTCCAAAGACATGCAGATTAGGTCAACTCTAAATTGCCCCTGGGTGTGACTGAGTGTGAATGGTTGTTCGTCACTGTGTTAGGCCTGTGACAGATTGGCGACCTGCCCAGGGGGTACCCCGCCTCACGCCCTGTTAGCTGGGTTTGCCTCCAGCTTCTCCGTGACCCTGACGGCTAAGTGGTTATAGATAACGGATGGATGGAAAATCGAAAAATAATAAGTACAACTGTGCAAACTATGTCTTTATATAACTTAATAGCCAACAGCCATTTTTATTAAACTACCTGCTTAAATAAATTGATGGATTTCTTAAAGTAGAATTCAGCTTCGGGATGTCCGACTGTTTCTCTCAGCCTTCACTATACAAGCACGCAAAAATCCCTCTGAATGACTGGTGGCGAACATGAACTAACAAGGTGAGAAAAACTGGCAGTTTGAATTTCAGGTCACCTTTTGCGGACGGATTTCACAGGAAATCCAAGCAAACCACAGTTTGCGGTACAATGTCGTGGACCTCGGATGGCTCCAGGATTCCAGTCCAGTGAATGGGAGGGTGGTTGATTGACTTTCACAGGTCAGTGTATCTATTTCAGCGCGATGTCTGCAGGTGATGCAATTACGGCTTTGTGTACACCAGTGTGGATTTGAAGCGAGTGTGGGAATGAGACGGAGTTCGGAGCGTGTGTTTTGGGTGTGTGTTTTGGGGAGGGGGATCCCATGCATTATACATTAGCCTAGGAACATCTGACACATCGAGGCCACCCAAGCAGACGCTACTTTTGCTGAGCAGGGAGATGAGGTCATATAGACATTATGATCATAATCATTGTACCCTGCACGTATTACAAAATCATTCTCATTACCATATGGTGGGATTCCAGGGTTTTCTGGAGCCTGCTGGAAAGCTCAACCGTTTCTGCCATGGCTCCTGAGATGAGGCACGCCGACAGCGAGAGAGTCTCTGGAATTGAGAAACGGCTCAAACGCTGAGCTTAAATAACACGGAACAGAAGAGTGCCTAACTCGGGCTTGATGCACCTGTGAAGAGCAAAATCCTACACAAATGCGTCTATTTCAAGTTAGCAAATATGAAGCATACCAACGCTCGTTTTAAACACCACATCATTTTATTCAGAAATGCCAGTTAATTAACTGCATTGATCCGTTCTCCGCAGGAGCGATGAGAGAACATTAAACAACAGTATAAAGCAAGCAATCAAGGACTGGGGGGAAAATAAACTGTTAGAGGGTCAAATAATAAAACCCAGCAAGCATTCCTTGTGGTCGAAATACCTCCCACATATCAAAGGGTCAGAGTTTAGTCTGCAGATAATCAGACACAGGATTCAGACGGAGTTAAGCGCGACCGACTAACCCGACCTTTCGCTTTAGCATGAACGTATTGTACTGGCATGCAAATTCTGCCATAAGATAAACTTGTACTCTGAAATGATCAAATGAAATGAAGCCGCAGATCCAACAGCATGACGGCTGACCTGAGAAAGCAGTTAACTGGGAGCTGAAACTGAAGCTCTCTGGGGAAAGGGTCTTAAAGCATTTTTTTTGTTGTTTTTCCACTCTAAACCCATTTTGGCATTATGTTACAGGGCTGCCCTCCAAGTACGGAGTAATGCCTGGGCAGAAGAGCCAGGGGGACAGGCTGACAGCATGGAAATTTCCCTTAAGCATCGATCCAACACCATCACGTAAATATGCACACAAATCAAACTATCACTGAACAGTGATAAAACACAGCACCTTCTAAACCTGGGGGAGAACGTGCTGCTGACATTTTCCAGAGACGCGATCCTGGCTTACTAAGGAATAAACTACAGTAGTTTAAACACGCTGATTTCGACTGCGGGCTGTTTGTAAGGAGCGATCACAAAATTGAAATAAATACCCTTGAGAATTGACTCCGCTGCAGCCAGATCTCGCCTGTACGTCACCTGAAAAGGAGAAAACGCAAATATAAAAAAAAAAAAAAGAACATGCTAAACGCACGAATAAATGCGATGTGCATTAAATTCCAGTAAAGCGAAGGCCTCGTCTCTTACTTTCCACAGTGTCGGTGGTCCCTCAATAAGCTTGGCACTGGTGCCGCTGTACTGCAGGGCCAAATGCAGGCACTCGGTGCCAAACTCAAAGTCAAACTCGCTGCACTGTGGAGAGAAATCAGGACATAAGCAGAAGCAACAACAGAGCCATGTGTTTGAGTTTAGGAAACGGAGAAATTACTTACTTATTTATTATGGATGACCAAGAAGGACCCAGAAGAGGAAAAAAAGGTAAACAGGCGTACAGATTAAGTATTCGTTCAAAACGAAACGGAAAACATGGAAGGATAAATTCACCAACTTCCCCTCGAGATCAGAGCTACCACAAACATTCTGCGACCCATTCTGTGTCAATCACCGAGTTTTGTTTTGCTGCCTTTTGACCACATGTAATGAGATTTTTATTAGAATCAAGTTACACACGGCCTTGTTCGTTTTCTTTTAAAGGGAACACTGCGACGCTAGACAAATGCTCACGAACCTGGCTCATAGCTCTGAGACACATCACAGGGCTACCGATATTATAGAGGCAATATGTATGGCCGTATTTCATCCTCAGCAAAGGAGAAAGGTTTAAAGTGAGAGAGCGAGCGAGCGAGAGAGAGAGAGAGAGAGAGCGTGAGATCAGTGGTCTCACAAAAAAAGGCAGCAGCTCCTGCAGTCATTTAACCCTTGGCATTTTGGCCTTCTATAAGTATAACATACTGGGGGTTGGGTGTCTCTTTTGGCTCTACAATGGCTCCATCATTCTCAAAGGATGTCACACTGTGAATACATCATTCAAGCAGAAAGGACCACTGTAAGAGCTTTGACACATGGCCCTTGGCCACATTTGAAAAATCTGTCACCGACTCTTTTTTATTTAAAAGACAAACCGCCGCAACCTTGCGTATCAAACGTAAAGAAAACAGAGTTAAAAACGAAGTCTGGACTACTTCATGTCATCGGCGGGAAGATATATAACCTCAGGTTTTAAAAGCAAAGAGCTATACATTCACCACTGTAGGAGATGAATGCAGAAAGGCCCAGGAGTGTCATATCATATATCAGCATTATATCAGCCATGTACATACCTTGATAGCCTGACTATACCTCTTCACCGTGTCAGACAGCTTGGGACTTTCATTCTCATTTATAAAGCAATGTGACAAGCAATACTCGAGAACTCTTATGTTCTACATCACAGCCACAGATGGCAGTAAAGGTGAACCCTCGGAGATAAAAATAGCTGAAGCTACTCAGCTAATTTACTAATTCTAGATAATTATATGGTGCTAATTTACTGGGTAGTGCTGTTTTTTCAATATCCCGTGAGAAGTGAGCTGTACTCTACGGTGCTGAGATCACGTATTTTAGACCCTATCCAGAATTCACGGCAGATCCGTCGCGTAGCCATCTGAAGAGTAGTTACTGTATATCGTCATATAAACAAACACTCCGCTTTCTACCACAGTTAGCTTGTCTCAGTTTGGGTTGAAATCAGCGCGTGTGTGTTGTGCTTGATGCAAGTCGCACTCGCTTTTAAAAATGATTCAGAAGCATGTCGTGTATTGTACTGGCTATGGCATAAGCAGAAACTATTAACTAATTTCACTGGGAAAAGGAAATATACAAAATTACTTTTCTTACAGTACAAAGTATTGCATTGGTTTAATTTGTTGTCATTGCAAAAGAAATGTATAAAGATTGTATGTTTTATGTTATATTGGGGTCAATAATCATCTCATGTCCTTATTTTCCAGACGGATAAAGCGGTATAGATCATGGATGGCTGGATATTACTGTAGTATTGTGGCTTTAGTGCGTTGTGTCATGCCTGATACATGTATATTTTTGTATTTTACAGTTAAAAAATATCATCGGAGTGGAAATTTAGCGAACCTGGCAACTTAAGACTTTCCTGAAACAGTGTTAAACAAGTAAGATGACATTAGGCCAAGGATAATGGATCTTGTAAACATCACTACATGGCCCATGTGAAATCAGCAGCTGTGTCTTTAATCAAATACTGCAAATGTGCACCCTAGAGAAAGAGCGATCACATGCACCAACAGCAGTGTTTTATTTTACAGTGTCAGCGGGTTGTTCACTTAGTTGAATGTAACTTAATAAACCTGAATTGTCAGATTGTTAGACTCTGAAGTTGCCAACTTTACTTCACGTCCAAGCCGACCACAACACTGACACGCCCGCGTTCCAGGACGACGATTGTTGAGGACATTTAACCGACTATGTGCGTGAATTATTCAACGAGCAGGATGAAGCACTGGGACACTTTGACTGGCCTGCAAATTTCCTGCCCCTAAATCTCATAGAAAACCTGTGCGATTGTTGGAACAGCGGCTAAACCACCAGAATCTGCTCCACAAACTCTAGCTAAACTCACACTGGGCGGACGGGTGGACTAAAAATAGCAGGATCCCAAATCACATGCGGGATCTTGATAAAATTGGGTAACCAAGTATTTATAAATTAGGAAATTAGCTGTGTGCTATGTAGGAAACTGGAAGATATTTAAGGGGTAAGAGTTGGTCAGTTCAAACTCGGGGTGTAGAGCAATGTCTGTATAGAAATCTGTATATGTTCATTGCTCCAAATATTCATATCTGTATTCAGATTTAAACCAAATGTGTTGCCTAAACCAAAATATTTGAAAAATCCATTACTTTTGGAAATAGAGATGTGTGTGGGACTGTTTTTAATCCTGCCAACGCTGTTATCATTTTTCTCTGTACCTGCTCATGACATATTCTAGCAAATTTACTCGGTTCAATTTCCCAAAATATGAACAAACTAGTAGCCTAATTTGAGACCCTGACCAGGCAGTTACTAAGGACGAAGGAAGAAAAGTCTGTAAATGCATTGTTCACGTTCATATCCAAAAGCTCTCGCTCAAGCAGGATCTCAGTCCTGATGCACACCTCCGGTCTCGACCACATGCCCTCTGAACCTTTCTGGCAAGATTACTAAAGAAATGAATCTCCATAGATACCGTATCTGTTTAGAAAACAATATCTGTTCATTTCTAATATATTTATGTTCAGTTCCATCCCAAATTCAAACAAGAATAGGTTCGTGCTTGAGATGATGTTAAAAATGTACATGATGCAAACTATAGAGACGAATTGCACAGGTTAGCTAACTCCTATAACACTATTTCATTTACAGTTCAATTTACATGCGGGCAGCACGGTGGTGCGGTGGTTAGCACTGTCGCCTCACAGCGAGAAGGTCCTGGGTTCGATCCCCGGGTCACCCTTTCTGTGTGGAGTTTGCATGTTGCGTGGGTTCCCTCCGGGTGCTCCGGTTTCCTCCCACAGTCCAAAGACATGCAGATTAGGTCAACTGGCTACTCTAAATTGCCCCATAGGTGTGAATGCGAGCGTGCGTGGCTGTTTGTCTGTGTCGGCCCTGTGGTGGACCATAAAGCGCTTTACATGTTATAGTTCATTAAGAATTACAGTTAGAGACAGAAGCGGCAATTCTGATGTTAACTACTACAAATCCCTTCCTGGTGCATGATGGGACAGCCAAAATAGTACATCATCCAAGTTTGTTTTTATTGTTTCATTTTTGTGTGAAGAAAAGCGATCTGATTTGAGAGAGACATTTCCTTACCCGTTGGTAGGCCTGATAGATGACGTCGTAGAGGAATCCTTGGGGCATTTCACTGGCCCTGTACTTGGTTCGCTCCAGTGAGTGGTCCAAAAAGCCTTCAGAGGTTGTGGCGATCACCGTGGACACCAGAGGACGGATGGCTCCGGAAGCCTGTTGGAACGGTAGAAATGGATGAGTGAAGATTCGCACAGCACCATCAGCATCACGACCAACCTAAAAGCTCCATTAGAGACACTTTTAAACATGAAACTGCTGCTATTCTCCAGGAGATTTCCTTAGGAAGCAGCTTTTGAGGAAAAATTGAGAAATTCACAGTTGAAGGTTTAAGCCTAAGCACATAGTTAATAATGTATGTAAATAATGGCACCCATAAGCCAAGCATGAGCTCCTTATGTTTTACTCCATGTTAGCTGATCACCATGAGGAGTGGGTAAGTAGTATGTTTTGTGTAAAGTAATGCTGTTTAAGCTGCTCAGGCTTTATGGATGACTCTGCACTCAATCTGACATTCCTTTATAATCAGGGCTAATGGAGAGATAATGAAGGCCATCTGGCAACAGCCTGAGGAAGAAGAAACAGACAAGTAAAATCAGACAAGTGACAGCGTTACCAGCACTTTATGCTATAAAGCACACATACAAACAATCAGATAGTGTTGTAAGCTGCAGGAATTACTCTTCTTTCTGAGATCTTTCGGCTCGGTTCTCACTCACCTCATAAAAATGACAAAATACCAATGGGACCGTGGTTTGTTTCAGCAAGTCGGTCGAAACATTAATCTCAATGTGCGTGTTGCCGAATTGCTGTTTGGAATTTGAGATAAACCAGGACACAAACACTAGCATACTTTTAACATTTTTGCAACATTATGCTGTAAACAGGGGTCGGAAATATGGCAGAAATATTGAATCATAATACTTTCAATTCACTTGAAGATGTTATTTGTTGTTCAGACTTACATTCCTCTTTTACAATGACTGGTTTAACATTGAAAGCTGAATACCTAAAGTTAGGAACACTCCAATGTACTGCGATGTAATGTGTATTGACCACATCTGTCATGCGTATGTGTGATTACCATGGACAATTATTCCGTCACGATGCTCTAGACTGAGAAAAGTACATTAAACCAGTTTATAAAGCCTGTTTATAACGGACGCCTAAGGGCAGCTGTTGGGGCAGCCATTAAACTGTTATGTGAAACATGTACAGGATGCTTTCATGAATTTTTTGGTCAAAAGTATTTGTAAAATAAGCGCAACATAAACACAGTTTCAGCCTGAAACCACAGGAAGACTGTTCCAGTGTTTAAAATTAGGATAAAACCACATAAGGAAAAACAGCCTACAATCTCTTTCTAAAACCTTAATTGTTAGTTTTAAACTTGTATTATATGATTACGTTGTTACATACTGACGGATGACGAGGAAACTTCGAAATAAATTTGACCTTAATTTTAAATAAAGAACGTAAGAAGGCATTCGTTGATGAGGAGGAGGAGCTTCAGGCACAAAAACTGCTTGACTGGCTGTATTTCAATAGGAACAGTGAATAAAGTAACGTTTTTATTTATCTACGGGGAAGATTATTCAGCAGGGTTGGGTAAAGCTGGATACACAGAATAAACACTCAAACTCGTTAACAAAAAAAAGAATGGCGCCTGGTAGGCATACTGAATCTTCTGTGCCTTCTACACTCAGTGGCCACTTTAATAGGAACACGTGAGGACATGCTCGTTCATGCAGTTAGCCAATCTCGTAGCAGCGGTGTAATGCTTTTCTGCTCACTGCGGCTGTTAAAAGTGGTTATTTGAGCTCGAACCAGTCTGGAAATTCTCCCATCAATAATGCGTTTCTGCCCACAGAACTGCTGTGCAGCCTTTTTGTTTGTTTGTTTGATTGATTTTTTCGCAGCATCCTTTTTAAACTCTATCTATATCTATATCTGCTGTTTGGGGAAAATCCCAAGAGATCCTATTCATACCAATCAATCTGACACCAACAACCACGCCACAGTCAGCGTCACCGAGATGGCTGATGTTTGATGTGACGTGTAGCTGCATGGCCTTATGCGTTGTGCTGATGGCACATGATTAAATACGCAGGTGTATAGGTGTTCCTATTAAAGTGGCCAATGTGTAACAGTAAATGAGGAGCCATACAGTTTAACATTTGTTCATGCAGAAAGATCTAACCCCTTGCTCTTTGGCTGCCAGTGTGATTTTGAGCAGGAAGTCCTCCTCTACGAACGGACGCACGGCATCGTGGATGATGACCACCTTGGGCCTGGGAAGCACGGGACCCTCTGTGCTCTCGCTGAACGCCTGAAGCCCGCTGAAGATGGATCTGTGTCTCGTGGTTCCCCCTTCAACTACTTTTACTTTTGTATGATGAAACTGATGGATGATGTGCAGCATCAGGTCATGGCTCTCCTTAGCAACTACAACAATGATGCTTTCGATCCATGGGATTCTGTTAGAAGAAAAGAAGAAAATCAGGTCCGGCGCTAAAGTGTAACTTCTCAATCTATGCTGGTGATGAGTTTCGTCAGTCTTGTCGATCAAACGGCTGACATGACGGTCAAGGAACGTACAATCTGGGCTAGAAAGAACTCAGCCTCGGCTTTACCGTGTACACTCTGTGCATTTCGCTCACGACCACTGTACCCCTTTTCCACCTTCAGGGAATGGCTTATTAAACTGAGTTCATTCTTCGAACCTTAGTACCAGCTAGTGTACCAGTCTGAGGTTCCACCAGTTTTCAGAAGAACCACTGTAATCAAGGATGTGCCGTCTACGGAGAGCGTTTCACATTGAAAAATGGAAGCAAACAGTATTAACAAAGACGCTGTATCGCACTGATTAGCTGTGAGCTTTTTTTCTGTTAGTGCAGACGTCTGTCTCCTTCATCCTTTTCCACTGTGCTCTCCATTGCTACGTTCTGCTTCCTCTCCAAACTAATGGCATGCCCGACGATGTCATCACGGTTCGCAGTGGAAAAAACAGATATGCTTTGGTTCCAGCTGGGAACCAACTTTTCAGATTCCGAACCAATTTATTTCGAAATTCTCTGAACGGTTCAAAATTTGGTGCAATAACAAGAACGCAGCCTGTTCCCTGTTGGCAGAAAAGGGGTACTAGAGGTGCTGCAGTGCTCCATTCCAGTCCAAAATAATCTGCTTTAAAACATTGGTTAACAGCTAATAATCTGAAGTGGGTGCCAAAAAAATAAACCTTATAATGATGACTTTTTTTTTACACTTTGAAAAACTGATGGGCTTAGCCTAAATGGATGCCTTCTTGTGGACTGGAAACTACATGACCCAGAATGCATTGCGCTTTTTAGCGACTTCAACAAAACACAGAGCTTTTGGTTTCATAGAGAGACGCTTTAAACCTCATACGAGGTGCTGGTGGTATCAGTAACCTCATTTAGCTGTATGACTCACCGGTTTCACACACAGGGCGTTTACTGGAGTGGATCTGTAAAGGAATTCATCCCACCTTCATGTTCCCCTGTCAGAGTTTGAATGCGAAATAATATTTTGCGGTGCAGATACCTTTCAAAAGTTTCGATGGTGAAGCTGATGAGTGGTCTGTTGAGGAAGGTGCAGAACTGCTTAGGGGTCGGCAGCCCTGTCCTTTCACCGCAACCAGCGGCCGGCAGAACCACAGCCACCGGGAAATCTACGGCGTCGCGCCCCAACATTCCCTCGCGGTGGTCGGATTCGAATTTCAGGAAAAGCCCCGGATCGCCAGGCCGGCGCTCTCCCCGCTATGATTCGAGGCTAGTCCGCTAGCCAGCTAACACAGCCTGCAAAGATAACTCTAAACAGCTCTAAATAACCAGAACGGACAATGCTGAAACTGAATTCCAAATAACTCCTAACTTCCTATAAGTGTTCACTTCAAAGGGTATGAAATAATGGCTTCTATAGACTATCTAGTGCACTATAAATATAGTAGGAAGCCATTTGGGACTCAGCCTTTACTCAGACGCCTGTGCTACTTTAGCTTTAGCATGGTATCAGCAAAGGAGAGATTAAAACGCCTCAGGGAGCGAAATGCCACGACATGCCATTTTAATAGAATATACTTTCATAAAAGTACGTTGTTTTAGCACTCAAACTGCGTATTAGTTAGACTATTAAAGTCACGTCGATATTATTAATTATTAAAGGGGCGTGGCTACATGGGTGGCACAGAGTGGCATCTGCCAGCCCAGAGGTCTAATACTCCTATAAACTTAATTAATATCGTATAAGCTTAATAAATATTATTGTAATGTTGAGGGTAATTTGCTCAAATCTCTTGCGTATCAGGAATTATACAGCAACTGAAGCCAACACAGTTTTTATGGGTAATGAACAGATAATATGGTGCTGCCCCTTAATATGCTCTTGCCCCCGTTGCCCCCTTTCAAAAACCTGGAGATGAAGGATTGTTACAGAAATGTGACTTGCCATATTGTGGTCCCATTTTGTGTCGGAGCTCATTGAGTTATGAGTGTGTACTAGCGTACGCATCCACTGCAAGTATTTAGGAAACCATAGCCGGTTAATTCTCAATAGCTAGATGTATGGAAATATTTAACAAGCTGGATTCAGATTAACGTCTGACGTGTAGTGTGTGTGTGTGATCTTGGCCTAGGTTGTGCATAGTGGCACCAGTTAAGGTGTTGCAAACTGCCAGTGTGTGGATGCTGCTTAAGACATGAAAAGGAAAGGAGACCAAAGAAAACAGCCAAAAAATGAGTTGTATCCAAATTTTGACCATTTAATACTTTTACGCCAAAACAGTGAAACTGCCATCATATGAAATAGTGCAATATAATGCCTGCATAAAATTACAACATGTATATGAAGGGTTAGATAAACCACACGATGAGAACATCAATACAAAATATATTACATCAATGTATACTTGCTAACAGTAACTAAATAGCTTGCAGTTACGTATGTAAATGCTTTGTATTTATTTACACATTACACACAGAGACTTTATTTACACAGCTATATTGTTCTCAAACATGAGATATTCAGGGTCATCTGGCTTTCAATGCATAGTACAGCCAGTGATATGATTTCTCACAGAGAGACACTTATGGTCAGGTGATATTTTCGATAAACTGAAATGCCAAACTCTGGCATAAAGTCGTTATGGATTGTATAGGAAGCACAAGCAGTGATTGTGTGGCACTTTGCTGGAGGCTGAGTTTGGTCTGAAGCCACTTCATCTGGAATAGCCAGCAATTTCCATTCAACCTTTTTAGCCTTATGACCAATGTCCACTCTTCAGCACTGCAATCCTTCTTTAACAAGTAGTCCAGAGTCTTTATTTTCTTTTTCTTTCATTCAGAACCCCACGCCTCAGGACTCCGACTCGTGCCAGTTCCCGTTCACCTTGCTATTTCGGTGCTTCCGCTTGCTTTTGGGCTTGTGTATCTGCGAACGTTGAGTGATGGTCTCAGACTTGTTTGCAGATTCATTATGCTGTTTCAGGTAACGTTTGCACTTGCAGCCAGTCACCACTGTGATCTTGTAGGTCCTGGTGCTGCCATCCTGGCACTGCAGCTGAATGCGTTCGGTACGGGTCTTGTCATTGACACAGCGCCAGTCCTGGCTGCCCCGGCGGTTTCTCGGCTTTTTACCATATCCGCCTATCCAGTTGGGGAGCACCTGGGCAGCGAGGCACTCTCCTGCACACACCAGCTCTTTAATGGGGTTGATGCTGGTGCACTGGCCGTCCGAGATGTACTTTGTGGAGCGCAGTTCACGGCAGCCCATCGGACCTGGATCTGAAATTAGAAAGTGAGGAGCAAATTTGAGCTATTTCATACCTACTAATTGTAAGTCCATCATAATGCACTATTATGAAGCGATGGAGATGAAACACCTCAATGACAACGAGCAGTTCCCTACCTGAATAAACATAGGCTGTTTACTTACCTGAGATACCATTAGCTATACAAAAAACTAATATGGGTTGCACAGGAATCATGCATGGTGGTTGCATGCATATGAACAAAGATTGATGTATTTATTATACAATTACACTTTTCATCGCTGTCCCACCTGCATGTCTTTCTATAACAAACGAGGAAATGGTTTAACGTGCAGAAGGATGTCTAAAAGTCTAATCCATTGTTGGATTAGCACTGCCGTCTGATACTATGAACATTCCTCTTCCCTCGGGCTACACCACCTGACAGTGCAACCCAAGCCAAGCTGCTTTCACCAAGCACACACACACCTCAGCAACAATGAGCCCCCTTCTCTATGACAGCGTGTGATGAATGGAGAGCTGAGAGGCCTTTCTTTCTCCTCGCTTCAGGTAGCAGGGATTCAAGATGAACACGGTGCTGACCGGAGACGTTGCGAGCAACTGAGATGCAGCACCATTCACACAACCTGACAGGATTCAGTCAGCAGGTATTGTGCTCTGAATTCTCTCATCTTTGCCAGTCAACATGGGTGCGTGCCAAAAGAGTGTGTCATCTGTATGCATCTCTTTCAGGACCTCACTGAGATAGTCACTTTAGATCTGACAACACGGGCAAACTTTAAAAATGGAAGGAGAAACTGGATGTTGTCATTAGAAATGACTGAAGCCTGACTGATAACAGCAGGAGGTGGTTTTTTTTTTGCTCATAAATAGCTTTCGCACCCTCTCACCATTTTATAATCCCCGATTCATGATGCAGAGCAAATCTTTACTCCAATATAATAATTACAATCCAAATAAATATGTAAAAAAAAACAAAAAAAACAAGCGTCTTTCTTCTGAGTGAGACCTTAACCATTAAGAAGAAATCACAAGGTTTGGGTATTACGAATTAGATTAATCAGGTTTTTTTTTTTTTTGTCCTTTAGCTTTCTTGCGTCCAACTTTCTTTTAATCTAAATCCCATCTTTGTCTATAGACCACAAGACAGAGGTTCACAAACTCTGCAACCAGGGACCCCTTCCCCCCAAAAAATAAAGAAAGAAAGAAAGAAAAATTTCCTTGGACTCTCTTATAATCATTATAATCTCAGAACAGATTTGTTTTATTGCCATTATGTAACTGTTCGGACATCATACAGACTGGCAAATATGAATGATTATATTTATTTATTGGCACAATCTTAACCCAGTTACACTGCACAGAAAAATGTGGATTCCAAACAATTTGTATCATTTAAACTGAAAGTCGACACTGTTTATTCTTGTCTTGCGTTGTTGAGCTTATTCAACTCCAGTAACCAGCTGGGATGAAACTATAATGACTTAAACTGACTCAGTCTCTGATCATGATCACCACCACTAAGGTAGGTTTGAAGAAAAAAACTCCCTGACCCCCAGGCTATATGCATTATGGATCCCGTGGGTTCTTTTCTACTGAGAACCATGTACCTTAAGGCAGTGGTTCTCATACTTTCTTTAGTCAGGAGCCTGTAGAATAAATTCCACAGACACCTTCAGAATGGATTTGTTTCTTGAACATTATCTAGATTTTTCAAATAATATTTCTGAGCCACAGAGCTTTCTATCCCTGAGACATCAGGTCTGTAGGTCTGACTTGGCTTTGGTGCTTGGTCTCCTAAATATGCAGTAATAACTTTATGTGGGTAATGATTTCCAGCACTGTGCCAAAAAATAAAAAAATCACGGACCCCCTCTGGCTATGTTTTAGGAGCCCTGGGGGTCCCTGAAACCCTCTGAGAACCATTTCTCTAAGGAGTGCGTAAAGAGCGCACTGATGAGACGCGCGCGCACTCACCGGCTCGGTCCCGCGCCGCGCTCTCGGACCCCCTGCCTCCACCGCGCGCGCGATTCAGAGCCGCTTCATCCGTGGGTTCTTCTCCGGGATTCTCCGCCGTGTGGGGATACACAATCTCCGTGGCGTCGTTCTTCATAGCAGCACTGGTCTTCATCAAAAAGCACAACAGAAACAAGAGGTTGCGCGATTCATCCCTGTGCACGCGCATGGCTCTGGGAGTAAGGGAATTCAGCCGCGCGTTTGGACAAGATGCCCCTGATGATGATGATGATGATGAAGCTGCAGTGTCGACTCGAGTTGACCGCTTCCCCTTCATGTCTTGGACTTTATATACGCAGAGGCTCAGGTGAATAACGGCTCGACGTATTGCGCGCGCGGCCACGCCCACTCGGATTCCGGCACTCCTCGCTTTGAGGTGAATCCAGGCCACGCCCTAAACCGAAATACTGACGACGTCTAAACAAAACGCCACCATGGGATACCGTGTGCGGTTTTGGACGCGTCCGTAACATCTGGCCTGATGTGACTGGGTTATTTGACGTCATCGGTAAAACTAGGTCATGTTTGGGAGCAGAAAATAGCGAAGAAAAAAAGCATCACGGCACATGAACACACTCCAGCACACAGATATCCAGCATATTTTATAATAATAGTATTATGGTTTTGAACTCTTGGGTGGCACCCTTAAGGGTACCTCTTTTGTAATTTTAGTATGTAATTTTCTCCTGGGAATGTGGATGTATAGTGTACAGTGCCTTGTAATTATCAGGATCCAGATGTGCAAAGCTGATAGAGACACATCCCAGAAGACTCCAGCTGTAACTGAAGCCAAAGGTGGTTTTACCTACTGACCCAGGATGCAGGTTTCTAACCCTGGGCCTGCACATTTATACTCCATTCACACTCTGAAAACAGTTTATTTATCGCTAGTATGCTGTAATGGTGTCATGTGGAAATAGGAGCAAAACGGTAACATAACGTTAAACTAACCAAGTCACATTAACTCTATTATTTTGCCATGACTCCAGTGGAATCGGACGTGTTGGATTAACACGTTGTGACCGGGCATGGTGGAGCTAGCGGTGGCCTAAATGATGCTGTAGTGATATCACAACAGAACTACTGACTCCTGCATAATCCACATAATCCTACTGTAAAGCGAGCAGCAGCAAATTCAAAACAACAAGGAAAGAAAACATCAGCAGAGATGACTGGAAAATGGAAGAAATTATACATCATGTCTGAGCTCGCTTTTTCTACACATCTCGCGGAGGTTCGCACTTTGTAGCATCCCTTAAATACAGTAAGTGGGAATACATGATACCCGTTACTCTACCTTTATGGAAGACTGAGTGGGAGTGAAAATTTGTTACCAGTCCCATGTTGTTTTTTCCTGATTCATTAACAGGTTTCATATGTGAAAGGGGCTTTGGTGTTTTCCATCCTCTAGCACACATTATTCAACTGACGGTCTGTTTCACTTCCTGAATTGCAGTGGGTTTGTTAGAAGATTGAAAACACAAAAATGTACAGAACTCATGAGGGTGAATATTTGTGCAATTCATTAACCTTTGTGTCACAATTCAAGTATTTTGCATCTTTAAATGTTAGGTATGTTGTGTAAATCTAAAATTTCCAGCTCAAATTTCAAGTTCAAGGGGGTGAATACTTATGCAAGACACTGTAGATAAGAATGAGCTTTAAAGGTTCAGAACGTTTAATTTTCCAGAGAAAGGATCAATACTAAAGGCACAGAAGTAGTCCAACTTTCAAGAAACTCCTTTTTCTTTTTTTTGAAAGAGTAGGTCTGTGTGAAGATTGGTTAAATTTCATTTGAACAGTGTGGGTTTATTCAACACTCTGTTGATTGATACAATGCATTTTTCTTCCATTTAAAAAAACAGCAAATATTATATTGACAGGCTACTGCATTCATTCATTCATTCATCAGTGCGTGCTTTATCCTGGACAGGGTTGAGCTGGATCCGGAGCCCATCCGGGAATGCTGGGCCTGAGGCAGGAATACACCCAGAATGGGATGTCAGTCCATCACAAGTCTACATTAGTACTAAGACAGGTTTAAAAAAAAATTAAGTGGCTGTGCGGGCAAAACACTATAGAGGGTGGATCCTTGCCAGCTCCTTAAAATAGACTTAGAACAAATTGTACACTTTATTGAAACATACAGAAGTTCCCCTCAATGTGAACTTTGCCTTTTCAAGTGAAAGAGAATGCAGTAGCTCACCCACCCACTGCCGGTCTGACTTCCAGTGCAAAAGAACAAGCCTCCTGGCTAAATACGACCTGAGAGCAAGTACATATCTGTGGATTACTTAAAGAATGTTGGCTTACGCCACACCAGGAAGCTCTATTAAAGGATTAAGAGAAATATGCACATTATATAGTTCATGAAAACTGTTAAAATGGAGCTCTGGAGAGGCACTAACAGAACACATTCACTTTTATCCAAAGCAACTTACATGTGTGGCAGCTATTATTAAAGCCTACAGTTCTCGAATGCTAAAGCAGGAAAGCTAGCGCACTGGTGTGGGAATCCA
The DNA here is from genome assembly GCA_030068355.1 of Notoglanidium maculatum. NCBI lineage: Eukaryota > Metazoa > Chordata > Actinopteri > Siluriformes > Auchenoglanididae > Notoglanidium > Notoglanidium maculatum. Next base: position 7,689,097 of record JAQQZX010000003.1, read on the forward strand.
CTGTTTTATTAGCATGAAAACTATCTCTGTTTTCATGACAAGATCTGAACCTTGAAATGGCTTGAAATTAGTCAGTCCCACAAAATCAGCCAACACGTTTTGATACATATTCTAGCATGTTTTTAAAAAGGCTTGTGTAAAATCCTGTCTGCAAAAATCTAAGTAGTAGATGAATGAAGAAGAAAAGGGCGTGCACCCTTTAATCCAGGGGTGAGTCTTTAATCCACCTGCCTTTAGAAAAGCACTTATTTAGAGTCGCATTAGGATCTTAGAGCTTTCCATTTATTAAGAGGTTAAAATAAAATGATGAAACTCTCTTGTTTACTATTTTTTTTTCTGTATATAATGGTCATTGTGTACCTTTTTAACTTATGGCACCAGGAGTAATTCAACTGTAATAAAACTACAAATGATACCTTGAAGAGTGAAGCGGTATTAACTATCTTTTGATTCTTTTGAACATTAAAGCTAACTGTTTTTGTTAAACAATCCATGAGCGCATTTAAAATACTGTATTAGATGTAGTAGATGCAAGTGAATGAGACAGCTGTGTGCGTTGTCTGTGCATTAAACATACAAAGCCTTCCAATTTCAAGCCCTGAGATTTAATGGTTTTATTTCTTTAATATTTATTCCATATTTAATTGTCATTCTGTGCCTTTTTTTTAAACTCATGCCACTACCATGCAATTCCAGGTGTTCAGAAACCTCTGACTCGCACCGAGTCCATAATGAACATTGGAGACGAACAGGATAACATGGAAACCTAACTCATGGGAATTTAGTTCATGCCCTACCTATAATAGCGTCCAGCACATTCTCTTGTAATGCCATATTCAGATCCTTTTCCCAAAGTGACTGTAAAAACTCAGTAGAAAACGTTTTGCTGATTTTTAATAAGCCTTGAAATTATTCCCTTTAACAAGACACTTCCAAAGCAAGAAGAGGAATTCAGACATACTCTTCAGGCCTGCGCAGTATAAACGTCTAATAGTCTAATATAAAAGTAACACAAGATATAGGAAAGTTTTAAACTTTCCTGGAGCTCCTTAAAAGTGGCATATGTTTCACTGATAAACGCCTGAAATCTTAGACAGGCCGAGGTCTTTCCAGTGTCCAAAGCCCCTCTTACTTAAAAAAGGAGAAAATAAGAAATTCAGGGCAAATAATAGCTAAAACGGAAAGATGTCTGAGATTAAGAGGTAAACTTACTTGAGACCAGATTTTCAATGAATGACTAACAGCTGGACTGTCAGAAACTTTCTGCAGGGTAAAAGGAACATGCAAGTGAAAAGAAACAGGCTTAATGGAAGCAGCCTCAGTTTGGATGCTGCTTAGCACGGCCTGTGTGTTCCTCTGAACACACAGCATGACCAATCTAATAATCCTGTAGTATTAGCAGCCCAATCTTAGGTTAAAAAAAAAAATCGGCAAAGAGTGTATGTTCAGGGAAATGTGGCTTCTTTGGTGTTTGGGTACATTCTTGTGAAGAACACACTGTGACTGCTTTGCATTGTTTTGATTTTCCTGAAGGTCAAAATGAGTGAAAAAAAAAAACCAAAACAAAAAAAAAAACACAATGTGTGAGGTCCAGCATGGATTTATTTCCTTGGAGAACATTTTACAGGGCAAACTTCTCCTAAGAACATATTAAACTCATTTGACAATAAGGATGCATCTGAGTCAAATTTAGCTGGATTTTTCAGTATATGTATGATTGTATGCATGTTTTTCCATTTTTCATAGAGATTCACTATATAATCAATGTAGCACAGATAATAGCACATTAAAATTACAACAACTGATTACGAGAGAATGACAGGATGAAGGAAACGAATAGAGACACATTGATGATAGGGTGCAATCTATATAATGTATTTTATATAATCATTGTAAGAGTGGTAATATTCAACTAGTATTTGAAGGAAATATTGCCCTCTTGTGGCAATGACATCTCATTGTGAATGAATCTCTGAGTACTTCAAAAACAAACTGCAATGATTTTGTGTACACTGTAAGTATGTAACTCAGTAAATATACATTATTCATAATGAACAGTTAACGTGTTCTAAACAGATTAGAATACAGATATAAATAGGAGGTGCAGTTTATTACAGAAGCTTGGAAAAACGTTCACAGAGCAACAAAAAACACATGAATGGGAGGTTTTTACTTTTGTGTTGGTGCCAGTGTGTCAATTACCAAGAACATAAGGCTTTCATTCATACACCCTTAGTAACTGCCTGGTCAGGATTATTATAGTTTATATTCGGCAGCTAGTTTGTTTATGTTTTGGAAAATCCATTCATCCATCCATCCGTTAAGGGTCGCAAGAAAGCTGGAGCCAATCCCAGCTGAGTTCAGGCGAGAGGCAGGGTACAACCTGGGCGGGTCACCAATCGCAGGACTAACACCGAGAAAAACAACTTGGTAATTTAGAATAGCCATTTGACCCAATCTGAATGTATTTAGGCTGTGGGAGGAAACCAGAGCACCCGTACAGAACTCGTGTAGGCACACAGAAAGGCCCCAGTCAGCCAGCAGGTTCAAACCCAGAACCTTCTTGGTCCTGTGAGGCAACAGTGCTAACTACTGCACCGTCGTGACACGCTTTGGAAAATAAAACTAACTCGATTTATTCGAAAATATCACAGGCAGGTATAAACAAAATGATTGCTGTGTAAGCAGGATTTAAAATAAAAACCCAGCAGTCCTGTGCACATCTAGAGTTGAGGGCAATTATGGACTCAAGTGATGTAGCTGAGGTTGGGAAACTGTCAGAGCTAGAAGTCACATACCATGCTGATGGGTTTCCGTTTCCGTTTCGCTCTGGGTTTAATGGTCCACTTAGCCAGCAGAAATCTGGTCTCAGCCCTAATGGGCAAGTTACGACTCTAGAATGTCTTATTGTGGACACACACAACTTTGTTACCAGGTGCATGGTGTGTCTTGGCAACAGGTTGGCGGTGTGAGGCATGGAGTCACCCAGTAAGGTAGTTTGCTATCTACTTTTATTGTAATAACTTATCCTTTTTTAGCCAACATTTTTGATTTCATCTTCATTTCAGATGTCAGATTCATGTTTTGCAGGAAAACAGTGACCCTTTGCAGTGGTTAAAGAGTGTCCATGTCAGTGAGCTTTATCTTGCAAGAAGGTAGTATTTCTGTCAGATTTGTATGTTTCTGAAAACCTTGACCAAAAAATAAATAAATAAATAAATACAATCTAATATGCTGAAAGGATAAAGAGTACATGTAGAAATGATTCCAAGTAGAAATGTTAACCATCTAAGCAACCCTGGAGAAACCCTTATTTCTATGGAATATTAGCTTCAACTTTGTAATATTGTTTTTCCTCTTGCAGGCAGCTCACAGATGTTCCAGATTTATCCAGATTCACCCAAGTGAGATACATCTGGCTTAATAATAACAGGGTGGGGTTCATGATATTTTTAATAATGTCAGTAATTCAGTTGAACTAATAGAATTAGATTCCACACAACACATGTCATGTTTTTTGTATAATGATACTCCCGAAGGGGCTAAAATCTAATTTCTGTCCTCCCAGATCAGGCACATGCATGGCCCTGTATCTCACTGCTGTTTAGCAGAGCTCTACCTCCAGAACAATGAGATAACCTCAGTCGCAAGTATTTCTCAAGCACGACATTATATACATGAATGCCAAATTCAAATTTGCACCTTGTGCTCAGTGGAGTAGTTTGGGTGGTGCAGTAGGTCATATTGCTGCCTTACAACTTCAGGGTCCTTAGTTTGATCCTGAGCTCAGTTAGGTTCTGTGTCTATGTAGAATTTTGCATGTTCTTCCCATGTGTGCATGGGTTTTCTTTAGGTTTTCCAGTTTTAACTCACTATACAGCATTTGCTACATTGAACACTCATTAGGGGATACAATAAGGGCAGACAGCTGTTGATTCATTTCAGACACTGGAGGGATGTTATGTTACAATGATACATAATTATGCGCCAGATTTTTATCAAGATTTTGATATCTCTGTCACATAAACAAATGCCAGAATATAAACCACTATTTTCGCATTGCTGTTTTTGGATAAATACACATTGTTATTGATATATTCTGTCACTAGGTTGAAATGTAAAATAAAATAAAACTTTATATAAAAACTTTTATTTAAACTCTACAACTCATGTGACAGGCCAGAATGCGTGGCAGTCCGTGTCACCCGATGTAGGATACGGCTTTTGTACACTACATATCGGTGTGCCTCACAACGGTTTTGTAATGCACTACATAATGAATGAAATTTACAGTTGAGAAATTCAAACAGCACTACAAAGTGTCTGATTGGACTAATAGGAGCATTAATTGCCCCGAGGTGTGTATGTGTGTGGACAAGCTGGTTGAACGGGGTGCATTGCTGCCTCGTGCCTAGTGTAATGGATTCCAGATCCACCACAACCAGGATAAAGTGCTTACTGAAGATGAATAAATATTTCTAGTAGCAGCATCATTTCATTCATAATACTTTTTAGCAATACATGAAAATGTTGCATTAAAACCTCATGCTAGAACCAACAGGCTTTCTAATGTTATTTTTATTATGTACATTTCTCACTGTAGTCCATCTGCTGATACTATATCAGATCTCTATAATGTTAAGAACACCTATAAGGTTAAGGGACCTTCATAGGATCAGGGTGTTGGATCGTTTTTAACACAGCAGAGACACTTACATGTATGATTGTATAGAGCGCAGCAGTGCTATTAAATGGTTTTTTTTGTTGTTGTCGTTATTTTGTTTGTCGTTATTGGTTTTTTTTACACGTACTGGCTCATTTGGAGTTGTTCTCCCTGTGCATGCGTGGGTTTCCTCCGGGTGCTCCGGTTTCCTCCCACAGTCCAAAGACATGCATTAGGTCAACTGGCTACTCTAAATTG
>JAQQZX010000003.1:7703285-7716093 GCA_030068355.1 Notoglanidium maculatum
GCACAGAAAGGCACCCTGGGTGACCCGGGGATCGAACCCAGGACCTTCTTGCTGTGAGGCGACAGTGCTAACCACTAAACCCAGTATAAAAAGCTAAACGTAGTAAATCGCAGTTTGTTTCTTAGTGCAATTTCATTTCAAAGTGTGGATTCTGCAGTATTAGCATGAGTATAGCCACTACATAAAACAGTGCCATTGTTCTCCTTTATTCAGTCATCACCAAGCATAGATGTTACTACAACATGACCTCACATACTGACCTGAAAACACCACACTAAGAAACTACCTTGGAATGCTGGGAGTGGAAAAATAAAATCGAATTAAAAATACGCAAACAATTGCTTGCAGTAAGAAACAAATCCTAAATATTAAAATGTACTGAATATGAAATTACCAATTACTAAACAAAAAAAAACAACTTAAAGTGGGAAATGAATGATTATTTATTTAACCAGCCGTTGATACCGCCCTGCTGCCCTAATATAATTCATAGCAGTTATTTTTGCTGAGGATTTAGTTTATGGCGGTACAAATGTGTCAGCAATTCAAAATGCAGATGAACAGATCTGATAGAAAAATGGAGCGGCCACAGTGTGCTCCATTAGTGTGACAATTTAATAATTATACATATTGTTACTTATAAAACTGGTCAGAGAATCAGGAGTGAGAACCTGAAGCCAATTCTAGGCCAGCATTGTGTGATTTGCATTTCATCAGGAATCATCTAGCCCCTGCTGAATGTTACTACAAAAAAAAAAAAAAAAAGTCATCTTGCATGCAGTTGTCAATGGAAATCTCTTTGTGTAGATACCGTTGGACTGCAGGTTCGAACATGTGCTCAAATATTTGCAAAATAACTGACAGTGCGTCATATTTATGCTGTGCATTAGAAAGCTCATCATTTTAACCTTTGGATCTTAAGAAGGCCGGTACTTAAACATTCAGTACAAATCGCAGATGTACGCAGTTACGAGCGGTTATCCGTATTAATGGTTTTACCTACAAACGCAGCCATTTGTGCTGCTGTTCTGCCTACGGAGTTCACCACATCGGTCTCTGCTCCAGCGTCTAACATCATCCAGGTGATATCCGTCTTCCCTGAAACACGAACGAGCGATAATGTTAAAATGACAAACTTCAAAATGTTGACATGGGGATTAAAGAAAAGTTGACGGAAGGAAATAACGGAGACACACCCGATAGTCCTGCGAACATGAGCGCGGTGTAGCCGTGCTCATGCTCATTGCAGTTGACGTCTGCGCCGTGTTGCAGCAGCAGCTTACACATGTCTGCCTTGCCCTTATACGCAGCATGCATGAGAGGAGTCATGCCATACTGACAAAAGAAAAAAACAGGATGAGCTTAATTAATTCAAAAGACACCGACTCATCAAGAGGTGCAAGAGATGTATTGATAGAACAATTAGCAGAAGATATATCGGCAAGCAAAGCAAAGACGTGAAATAAATGAAAAAACCCATAATGCCTAAAGTCTTAAGGTGACCCTTTTGAACAAGAAACTGCCACTAAGAGGGACAACGCAATCAGTATGATTTTGGACCACAGCTGCTTTGGTGTCCCAGACACCTGATTCTGGCAGGTCATCTGCGGACGATGCGACGATCTTCCTCCGTCTTCTACTGACATGATGGGTTTGATTATTATACCAGGACAAAACTGTACAGCACTAATAACTGGGTTGGTCCCAATTGGGGTTTTTTATTATTATTATTATTATTATTATTATTATAATACCACACAACCATGTGTTGAGTAAAGGGGTGTAATGGACGCTCATACCTCATCCAAGCAGTTGACTCGGACATCTTTGGAGCCGAGCAACCTTGAAGCTTCCTGTACATTTCCTACAAATAACAGTTCAACCAAATTATTACTTCACATGGCTTCACATAATACCTCTCTGCCTCCTTAGACAATATAATGTATTTATATTTTAGCACAGAACATAAATATAAAAATATTGATTTATACGTGTTTAACAATGATGTGACTGAAAAGCCAAACAAGCCTTTGTTTCAAATTCCTTACAGTTTATTAAGCTGACAAGAGAACATAAATCTCAGCTGGCTAAAAGGCGTCAACAGCAGGCTGCTACCTAGCTGGGAAGCTAACTGGCTAATTCTCAATCCGACTCTTGGTTATTTGGTTAAACATTGGAAGCATGTGAAATAAGATATCAATTAGTTAACAACCTGCAGCAGGTTTTAAAAACAATCCGTGTCCAATACAACAAATGAATACCATATATCTGGCTAACAATGTTATTAGCATCTAATCAATTAAAACTAAGTTAGCTGGCTAGCATGCTACCGCTAGCTAGCTAGCTGTTACCTGCAGCAATAACCACCAGCAGCTCCTTCTCAGCGTCGGTTAAATCTCCTTTCTTTAGAACAGACATAATGAAATAAAGCTAAATCGGACTTTTTAATCTGACAACACAAAATAAATAACGCTGCTGTAGTGGAGTTAACGGTCTCCACAGAAAAACGCCAAGAAATATGCATGCGGGATTTACCAACGCTGTCAAGTGGGCTGTACCATGTGTGCACTACAGAGGGGTGTGTCGTGAAACTTTTCTCTGTAAATTACCAGTTGTACACTTCATTGGTGTTAAACATTGCATACGAATATGTCTCAAACGAAGGTGTATTTGTAATATAAACGTGATTGCTCCCTAAAAAAACAGAATAAGCAATAGTATAAATTAGCTATGCAGTGGAGAGCCTCTGTCTAAATGGTGTAGGCCACAAAAGTCTAGAAAATTCATCCCAGACTCAGACTTATAATTAGAAAACCTTTGTTCTTTTTCTTAAAGGCATATTATCATTTTTTTTTCATTAAGGCAGATTATTTAAAATATATTGACATATATTTAATGAATTACATGAAACAAAGAAAAAAAACATAAAAAATGTGATTAAAATCTAGAAATGCATAATAATCTAATCTAAATGAGTTCTTTATACACGTCCACAGTAAAAAAAAAAGAAAAAAAAAAGGTATTTATTTATTTATTTATTTATTAGGATTGATAAACAAGGTTATTTTAATTGCCTAAGCAGAATCATGGATGCTGTCCAGCCTGATATACTATACAATATACTGGGACTTCAAGTTCCAGACAGATAAGCAGCTGCTGGCCAACCAACCAGACATAGTAGTGTTTGATAAGGAGTAGAAAACAGCAGGTAGTGATAGATGTGGCAATCCCAGCTGACGGTAACATCAGGAAGAAGGAGCATGAGAAGACTGAGAAGTACCAAAGCCTGAAGGAACAACTGGAGCAGATGTGGAAGGTGAAGTCCAAAGTGGTCCCAGTGGTAACAGGAGCATTAGGAGCTGTGACTCCCAAAATGGAGAGTGGCTCCAACAGATTCCAGGTACAACAACTGAGATCTATTTACAGAAAAGTGCAGTTCTAGGAACAGCTAAGATACTGCACAGAACCCTCAAACTCTCTGGTAGACCACCCGAGGTTGAGGAAGATATATATTGTAATCCTTGTTATTAAACAAGCCCAGTCATTAGTAGGCTGGTTAGACGTCCTGCTCATATAAGTTTACTCCACATTAAATAATAATAAATGATGAATCTCAGCAAGATTTTATTACCTAAATCTAATCTATGACGAATGTAACCTATTGTTATATTAATAACGTCATTTCGACTGAAATGATTGACAGAAAGCCCCGCCCACAAGTGCCGCACCTTTTGGACTATGGTTATTTGCATAAGGTTTCAGGAAGTGACCAATCAGCACGCTTCGTCTGCGCAGGTGCGTCATTAGGAACGCGCAGTAAGTTACCTTTACTCTTCTCCTCTGCCTTTACCTGGAGGAACAGCAGGAGCTCGAGAGAAATAGCAGAAATAAACTTTTAAAATGGCGTGTGGTGGATTTGTTTGTTCAAAATATACTCTTTGCGCGTTGAACATTCTTTATATGGTGAGTTTTACGTGAGTAAATAGCAGGCTTTTCTGGAAAGATGTGGTGTTTGCTGTTGAAGTGCGTTTTCCTATTGAATTTTAAAGGCAATCACTTTTATAGGAGGTGCCTGAAAATGGACTTTATACGTGTTTGAGATTGTGTTTTACTTCCCATGTATTGTAGTATTTATTTATGCTACCCTGTGCACTCGTGCCTATTTAATGTATTTATGTTAACGATAAAAATAAAAAATAATAAACAGTTATTGTTTGTGGGAAGGAAGTTTCAGCAGTTATTTTATGCCATACTTCAGTACAGAGAAACACTTTACATTATTTCCACTTATTTGAAACTGGTATATTGTATTCTTCTTAAACTTTTATTCTATGTTTATTCAAATTTTCTTAATTTTTTTTTTTTTTTTTTTTTTTTTTTAAATTTAACAAGCTTTTATTTTGCTGTGTTGAAAATTTTTTACATTTATAATTTTATTTCCCAAGAAGATTTTCAATGCACATCTTGACATAATGTACAAATGACAAATAAACCTTGACCTGACAATAATAATAATAATAATAATAATAATGTGATTAAAAAAATTTATTTTTTACTTTTTAAAATTTTTTTACTTTTTATTATCAAAAAGTCTTTTATGTAGCACTTGGTCCTGGAGAAACGCTGTCTCGTTTCACTGTACACTGTATTACATGTACAGTATATGGTTGAAATGACAATAAAAGCCACTTGACTTGACTTTATGGGGTCTCTGTAATCCTTCGCAGTTGGTGAGTTTGCTGTTAATAGCAGGAGCAGCCTGGGGGAAATGGGTGGATCTGGTCTCCAGCTTCCGTGTGGTCTCCGCCGTCATCGCAGTGGGTGTCTTCCTCTTCTTCGTAGCAATGCTGGGTCTGTGTGGAGCTATGAAGCATCACCAAGTCCTCTTATTCTTCGTATCCTTCAGAATCTGCTCATTTGAAACAGATTTTACTTACTGTCTTCATCTTCACCCTTATAAAAACTCCATATTGCGTCTTATCCTATTGTCCAGTTGATTGGTCTATGTGGAGTTCCTTAACTTTAGACAGTACATGTTCATCCTTTTCATGGTGTTCATTGTGCAGTTTTCAGTGTCATGTGCAAGCCTGGCCATCAACAAGGAACAGCAGGTAAACACATGACTACATTACTTCTTCTCGCTATCTCGATGCATCTCTTTGTTTGACTGGTTTAATCCAGCTCTACCGTTTACATGCTAAAGTACTTTACAAGGTCTCTTCTCCTGCAGAAATTGCTCCTGAGGATGGGATGGAATCATTCTGAGAGCTTTAAGAATGAGTTGGAGAGATCACTGGACTGCTGTGATTACTCTGAGGTCAACTACAACGGATCATGTCCAGCTGTAGGTGAAGCCTGGTTTTGTTTAAGCAAGCTGCTGATAGAATATGCATCAAGTTGCCTTTTATATTTTTGAATTCTTTACATTTTGTTGGACATTTGTGCCTAAAATGTTATTTTAAAATGAAATAAGTTTGATTATCGTAGCGCATACGTTCACACTCGTTGTGAAATGATTCGGTAAGGAATAAACCAGGACGGGGAAATCAGAAATGACATGGCAGCGTGATCTGACATGAACTACGAAGTTGACTATTTTCTTATTACCAAAGGATAGAGTGCACATTTTAACTATATACAGTTATGTTAAATGTCATGAAACAACCTATTATTGTTATATTACAGCAGCCATTCCATTCCATTCTCTCGATTAAAATTAGTAAGACACCAAAACGCTATTACTGAAAAACCTCAAAGCATTAACTCCTCTGTCCTGAGGACTCTCCCGTGTCAGAAAACCGACCGTACCGAAGTGTTGACACTGGAAACCCCTTCCTAAAATGATTAAAAGTCTCCTCACTGAAAATAATATTTATACACATTTTTAAAATCTGTTTGTGCCATACAAGTCCCAGTGTAAGCTGTTACTGTAAAAATGATAATTCATTAGAACAAGAACATTTAATACAAACCTTGAAACTGGAACTAACGTCAAAGCCGCTGTTGTAGAAAATGACTCAACCTTCAAACCAATCAGAATTGAGAATTCAGCAGCACTGTGCTACAATACCTGTTTTTTTTTTTTTTTTTTGGTTTTTTTTTTTGCATTTTAATTTATTTGCCTTCCTTTGCATACAGAAATGTACGCAGGTTCAGAATTGCAAGTCTTGCTCAGAAAAAATTCTGCACGAGTATGCTGATGACGTGCTGCACTTTGTGGGTGGAACGAGTTTGTTCTTCAGTTTCACAGAGGTGAGTCACGGCATTTCTCGGTCCTCCTGTACGCATGGCATTTCAAATAATAATGCTTATTACTGAACATTCGTATTCCTTTTTCGTTAATCACGTGTGACGTCAATAGTTCAGAGGAACGTTATGAGAAAAATCATTAAATGGGAATTTGGGAGGAAATCATAGTGATTCTACATTTTTTTTTTTTTGAAATCATATGTTGTTTATTATAATCTTCAAATCACATTATATTTTATGCTTTATTTCTACCATATACTTATTTTTGTCGTTTCAGATCCTGGGTGTTTGGCTAGCATACAGATACAGGAATCTGAAAGACCCTCGTTTAAATCCTCGTGCGTTCCTTTAAGAAGGTTCTTATTTGTAATTTGTATGTCATAGTTTAGATACTGCTCAGTATTTATAATCCCAGAGCAAATTGCTATTTTACACTGCTCGACTCTTATGCCGATACGTATTTGGCACGAAGATTCGTCGTTATAAAATCTTTTTTTTTTTTTTTTTTAGCTTGTTAAACTGAATACAGTGCATTATGTTTAATTGAATAGTTATTGTTTTAGCATTAGTCTTTCATTATTGTGTTGGAAGTGTAACTCGAAGCTAATGTGCTTAACGGAAAAATATTTTAAAAAGACATCGGTGAATTTTTGCTCTAGATCAACTAGCTAAGAACAATTACAGTACAAATAATGTGAACAAGGACAAAGCGAATGAGACACAAGATATAAAACAGGAGGTGTTAAACTGGACTGACTTGATAAACCAGTGAAACACCAAACTCATAATAACCCAGAAATGAAAGTATAGTAATGAAAGGCTTTATGGCGGCTACAGCTCAACACTTTTCTGTTTTGTAAACTAAAACCAAGTGGAAAAACAAGGGGTTTTTTTTCAGCTTTTTTTTTAAATTTTTTATTTCTTTTGTGATAATTGAAAGTGGAAACTACTCATTACCTCCTCATCCTGACATTTCCTCAACTTTTACTCGGCCAAGTTAGCACACGTGTATTAGACCACACCATCAGCGGCCACGTGGTTGCACTCTGAACAGGACATGAGCAGGAACTGCTACGTCATTTATTTGGTAACGGCTGAGCCACGGCACGGAGATCTTACCCAACCAGATAAACACCGCTGACTGCTAAATGCGGCTACAGTGCTATGTATGAAGTAATGTTTATCACCATCATGAAGGAGGAAATGAACTTTTGGTAGGTAGAAATATAGGAATGTCTAATAGGCTGTGGGGAAAAACCCACCAAAAAAAAAATTGAGTTGTGATGCTCATATTCCATCACCGGTTGTATAAAATAGATTAGCTTTCTGTAATTATAGTGGATTTAAAATGTGTATAATAGTCAGTTTTGAGACTTCCATGTTCATCCGTATAGTATTATACCTAATGTAAACACTCAGAAGTCCTAAAAAGCCTTACAAATATATTCTTCAATAACTGTGTGTATATCTGTTACTTCTGAATTACACTTAATCAGAACAATGACTCTTCTGATTACTTGACTGATATTTTTTGCATATGGTTTTAGCTAAATAGCATCTTTTATTCACACTTTTATTTCTTCAAATATCATTTAGCTGTGCCATTATAGTAAACTACATACTGTGCATCATTTAAGTATTTTGTTTTTTAGACATACGCTATATGGCCAAAAGTATGTGGACACCTGATGATTCTCACCCATATGTGGTTCTTCCCTAAACTGTTGCTCAAATAAATAAATAAATATAATTATGGTTATCGGTTTAAAATGCGTCATGAGTGATCGGATCGCAGGCGGACGGCCGAGTCACACTGCCGTTTACAACCGTGTCTGTCGTGCATTTTAGCGTGTCCAGCTGACCACGTGTCCAGATTTCACTAGTCTGTGCCACTTCTGCTACGTGCCCAGCATACAGGCATTACGTCGGTTCTGTCACCAGACAAGCATAAGGTATTTTAAAAAACTAAACCAAATGATTCAAGAACTAATATACATGTACATGCTGTTCCTACAACTGTTGAGATTGCTCCTCTTCATTTTTTCAAAGGAGTTAGAAGGGTTACCAAAACACCACATCCTGCAATAATGATGCATTCTCCTGTTTCATCCTTGTCAAGGATAGATTAACGTTTACACTGCAAAATACATGTGGTCAAATGTGTCCCAGATCACCTCTGCAAGTGGTTCGATTGAATACGTCTTGGTGGTCTTTTACACTTGTGTTTAGCGCTGTCCACTGCTGAGCCAATCGCCAAAGGCACATTAGTGTAAACGGGGCTTAAGAGGCCCAAACCTGTTCCAGCATCACAATGCCCCTGTGCATGAAGTGAGTTTCATAAAGACATGCTTTGACAAGGTTGGTGTGGAAGTGTCCTGCGTAGAGCCCTGACCTCAACCCCACTCAACACTTTTGGGATAAACTGGAACGCTGACTGCACACCAGTACCTGATCTCACTAATGCTCCTGTGGGTGAATGGGCAAATCCCCATAGCCACGCTCCAAAATATAGTGGAAAGCCTTCTTAGAAGAGTGGAGATTATTATAACAGCAAAGATGGACTAAATCTGGAGTGGGATGTTCAATGGGATAATTTTGACCATAAAGCACATTTTTAAATATTTCTTTCTCTTGTATTTTCTTACGGTTTAATTTTTTTTACTGACCACAGATAAAATAATCCTAGACATTTTCACACTTCAAACTGCTTCAGGTGGGCAAATGAAGAGCAACATTATGTTTATATCGCAAAGCTGTTTAATTTTAAGCATTTTACATTCTTAATGTCAAAATTCAACTTTACTTTTGTTTTCCTCTGAATTACACAGCAGGCAAGCTGAAAAGTAAAAAAGAGAACAAGCTTGGGGGGGGGGGGGGGAGTCCCGCGTTAGATATCTCAACCGATAATGAATTCATATAAGCGAGAATGTACATATTATGATGAACACATGTAGATGTAAATCCTAATTCTGAATATTGGTCAAAAAGATAGAAAGCAGTTTTTCATGAAAACATGATGACGGAGTTTTGTTGAAGATGCAGTTCATGAACACAATGTTAAAGACTTTCGCAGGAAAAGCGTACAGATATTAAAAAGACTCGGATAAACGCAATAATTATAGTCTTAAAAATATTTGATTTGGTATATACACACGTCACTAAAGTATAGCATGTGCTATGGACGGGACAGGTTTGAGTTAGCCCTTCACAGACTACAGAGCTCAGATGGATGTACGGTTCACTGAATGAAAGAAAGAAAATGAAAAATAAAGAACTGAAATCACAATCTCCTCCAGCCTGAATTTAACCTTACTGAGGAAGAATAGGAAAAAAAATAAGTTAACTATTTAATGGGTTTTTGATCCCTTTCATTATTAATGAACATATTGCCCTCAAGAAAACAATTTTTGACCTTACTGCTAATTTTAATTGTTTTTCCCCTGGTGCACGCAACTCCAAGGTTTCCATTTGCGTGGAATTACCTTTGTAAAAAGATCACTAACATTTCAAGAGAATAAACCCAGGAGCAAGGTATGCTTAAATATCAGTAGAAGGTATACTCAGTATTATTAAATGATAGTTATATAAACATACACTGACATTGATCTTGGCACATGGAGAAGGTAAGGACTCGTTCACTTAACGTGCAGACAGTGATTAAGTATTTTAATTAGTTTTGCGCCATGACCGGGAGTTCATGACTTGCCTCAGGAGTCACGGCTGGCATGTACACCGTGGCTTTTGTTACATGTTTGACAATATCTTGCTCCTTTTCATTGTTCCAAGCTCCAGCTGTGCATCCTTTTCATGAACAGGAGCAAACCACTCTTGGACAATCCATAATGCAGTCTTGTCTAATAATTTAACACTAGGGTCATAAGCAATAAGATGGCATAAAATGACAGTTTCAAAATTGTAGATCTTGGTTAAATGCAAATCATTAAAAAGAAACCAGAAAGAGCATACACATGCAGCAGAGGAAAGAAGGCCGTGGATGGGGCAGACATACATGCTGGTTATGAGTCCGGTGAGAAGACCGTGTGTGTGTTAGGAAACCTTCTAGAGTTGAAATTGGGGTCCTCTCTTACTCGTTGTTTGATGTCATTTTTCATCTAAGAATGTAAAGAATAAAAGATTAAACCAATCAATCAAATGCTAAAAGCTAATAAATATGAAAATAACACAGTTACTATGAATCAACAGCATTTCAGTGAATAAAAACTGAACTCATCTGATTAGGCAAGTGGGAGACGAATTTCAGAGAATGCAGTAAGAAATGATCATTTTATGTTTTCAGGAAAAAAAAAAAAATTCAAATTTTGCATTTGCTATGCACTAATAACACTCTTCACAATCAAATACATGGTATTACTGTTCAGCACAAGATCCGGGTCAATTAGGAAAAATGTTGACGGAATTCACATTTACAAGAAAAGACTTGTGAATATGTTCACTGATGTAAACAGATCTAAACAAAATACACAGCCACACGGATGTGTTTTCCTCCTCAAGTTTACTCTAAAGACATGAATCTACTGTACCTGTTGTGCGTATGCCTCCTGTAGCTCCGGTATCTCAAGATCTTCCTGTAAGGCACTGGGTGATGTGAGAGGTGTGACACCAACGGATCTTGCTGCTTGGCTCACTGCCTCAGAGAGTGTGAGTCTGGGACCGTCACTCTGTGCTGTCTGTTGAACACACAAAAACATACAATATTTTTAGGGAATCAACAGGAGTTTGCGTATATTACCTTTTCTGTAACCAAGGACATACTAAGAAAGTACCATAATTTACCTAGTCTGGCGTGTGTATACGTGTGTGTGGGGGGGGGGGGATTGGGCAATAATGAAAAGACATGACAAATAATGACAAAACATGTCACCTTTCTGCGCTTTGCAGGCATCCCTTGCAGATATGCGTCAGAAAGAGGGGGCTGGGCCTTCATCTTCCTCTGGCTGTTTATATCCTGTTTGATGATGGGCACCCACTCCTGCAACAGAATGAGGTGAAGCATTTGTTATGCTGTTTACAACACAAACAGTATGGAGACATTGCAGAATGAATAAAGAGCAGAACAGAGGGCTTACAGGAGGTAAAGCAGCTGCCCAGGCCTCAGCTTCTTCTCCAGGCTCCTCTCCACCTGCTGCTTCGCCCGTCTCTCCAGCTGAACCTCCAACTGCCCCTTCCTCCTGGGAGCTCACCATGGCCTCCTCTGCTGTGGTAGCTGGAGTGGGAGAGCGAGTGTCTTCCATCTGAAGATAAGAAAAAAGGTTACAGCATAGATTTCAAATAATCAGACACCATGCCTTGGTCACATTGTACAGTACAGTGCACAGACACATCTAAAGTAATTCTGGAAAACCATTATATATTACATTATATAATATATTATGGTATTATATAACCATTATACACACACACCTCCATAGGATGACTTTCTGACTCCTGCATGGGGGCCTCCCTTGCTTCTTCACCCTGTTGTGAAATTTAATGTTCAGATGTTATTGATTAACAAAAAACAAAACATCGCTTAAATCAATGGTGCATATATTTTTCTTCTTATTAATTCTTTAAATTAACATTTGTCATATGGACATATACTGCACCTGAAATTCTAATGTTGTAAAACAGCAACAGACTGTTATATTTGAATTAAAGTTTCTAACTACTATACGTCATTTTTGGAACAAAATAAAAAAATATTTAAAACACAGCATTTGCTATTTGGTATAACACAGAATCAATTTACACAGAGGTATGCTTCAGAATATCAGGATTGTTTACATATACAAGTACAAATGTTTGTGTGTATTGGTGTTATAGGACACCCTCACCTGAGCATGGACAATGTAATGCAGGATTTGATCCTCTGTGACTGGGATGTGCTCCAGAATGACCTGCAGTCTCATCGTCATCATACTGGTCAACCAGTTCACCACACTGGGGTTTACCTCTGCTGACATGGTCCTCTGGAGAGGAATAGTGAGAGATACAGTACGAGTGTCTTTAGTACATATATGCATTTGTAATAAAATTAAAGGAAATATACTGTTTGTGAAAGAAAGACTTCACTGACGATGCGGTTGTTGATGACTGCAGTAAGGGCAGCCTGCTCTCCTCTCAGGCCGTACAGATTGAGGGCCAAACACTCAAATAGAGCACGGTTACACAGCTGCAGCAAGTGCGGTCCAAATGTGTGATCTAAAAAGAAAGGAAACAGAACCAACATATTAGCATGCAGTACCTGCTTTTTTTTTTTTTTTTATACATTACAGGAAAGGATCTGCATTCCAAATTTTACATTATTCATGTTACTTATTTGTGACAGTTATAGTTAAGGCCAAGATTTTATACTGGCGTTTACACTATATACATGGAATTCAAATCCAGGACTGACGAGGAGTTTTTGTCCTCATGTGTTCAGTTCTCTGCTTGGATTATATTCTGCCCTACAAATCACTTTGGATACAAGCATCTGCTGAATGAACACACACACACACACACACACACACACACACACACACACACACACACACACACACACACACACACACACACA
>JAQQZX010000003.1:7729627-7759603 GCA_030068355.1 Notoglanidium maculatum
GGATTTAGCGCATTAAAATTATCCTAGATCAGCTATAAAAAGTTAGACCTTTTTTTCACTGTTGACCAGTGTAATTAGCTGGCAAAAATGTTTTACCAGTTTGACCAAATCAGTCTGTGTTTTGGTAGATGGTAGCTGATCGTACCAAGTTGGATTTCTCAGTATGCAAAGTTGTGTTGGGCTAAAGCACAACAAGGCATGCTGTTACAGGAATATAATCAACGCTGGGGTGGTCTGATGTGAAGAGGAAGGCCAGTCCCCCCCCCAAAGTTTATTATTTTCCAATAACAGCCATGGACTATGGTTTTTAATTTCTTAATGAAGGTCATGTCCTACTTTGAAACCATTTATTGTTCCTCCACCACTCTGTTTTCTCTCTCTCGGGACGCGACAACGGCAGCGGGACAGCAGGACAGCTTTTCATGTTACTGAGAACTGAAGTTGGAAAGTTAAATAAATGTCTCCTTATGCAAATCTTCACCATATCACCAGAGTTGTGTGTTTTTTCTTTTGAAAAATATTTCTTATTAGTCTTGCATTATGTAAAGTGCCAGCTTTGCAAGTCCCTGTGAATTGGTGGTGTTACTATAGAAATCACAATACACTATAAAGAGTGCATTAATATAGACCTATGATTTGGATTAATTAAAGCCACCTAATCAATCTGAATCAAGCTTTTTCAACAGCACTATGGTTTCATGTAAAACATATCTACAAGTCAGTTTTCATGCAGGCGGTGAAATAACACCTCTTTTGCAGAGGTAGGTCATATCTTGAAATTAATTTATTTCCTAGCGCTAAACCTGCACAGCAACACTGAAATTTGGACCAACTTCAAATACAACAAAAAAATAACACATTGAGTTTCATTGTATGTGTGTTTAGACCATATCTTGGCATCTGTTGGTGAAAGGTTCTTTTGTTTTCCAATCAACTTGTTTGGCAAATCTGGAATTGTCACATATGGCTTTATGAGCACATCAAAGTATTTTGGAACATTAAACGGTTTCTATTCATCTTTGAAAGCCTTATAGTTTTAGTGATTAATAAACATTGGATTTATTCCAGAGTTTGGTGTTTCTGATTTTTCTGTTGTATTATTATTGTAAATTATTTTTTGCAAATTATTCAGGATTGAAAACACAAAATCAGACAGCAAGAGAAAACTCGAATGACGTATACTATTATTTAAAAGCATGTCTTTTTGTTCCTTCACCCCATGTAAACCATTTACTAAACTCCATTAAGAACCATATGCATCAATAACAGGTCTGAGTGTGATTGGAACAAGAATGATGACTATCAACCATAAACAAAATGGTCATATCTCTGTGTGACATAAACATGGAACCTGCTAGAAGCTGTTGTGTGCCGTTTCATCTTATGTGAGGGTTTTAATGTTGTATATCTTAGTAGAGACATTTTATTACAGATGGCACCCTGAGAAACACCAAATACTGTGAATAGGGCTTAATTTATTTATTTATTTTTATAAATATGAGCATTTAGCTCATGGCTAATGACTCCAGCTTCAGTTACATCTACTGTATTAATATGATAGCATTCTATCAGACCTTAATTACATTTATGTAGTAAACAAACTTTATTGGCTGCACGTTGTACAACACCACATGACAAGACCAGCCCTGTGTATAACAGCTGCTAATTCAACAGAAAGGTGATTAGCACGTTAAACAGACTGATAGTGCCAAACCTTTTGCATATTCATGTGTGTATTTCTTTGCATTATAGTGCTGAGGTGTTTGAAGTGTTTTCAACCAAACACTATATTTTGTCCATCAAATAGTTTTCATTTCTCTTGTGAAGGTGTACTAGGATAATAATATGTATAAAAATCAGAGGTGTAGACGCGAGAGTAACATACTACATGTACTCTTGTTACAGTGTTTCAGTGCATGGTTCACTTAAGTGTGAAATAGTACTTTTGCTTATTTTCATAGTAGGTATTTTTTTTTCAATAATTTATTTAACTTCATTACATGTATTTATTGTATCGCAGTAACCGAGTAAAAATGTCTTTAACCTGGAAGATGTAAGCTAATGTATGCACACATTTCTAGACCCAATTAAAATAAAACGGTTTCCTGTGGAAAATCTACACTTCAGGTGCCAAATGTTAGTCAGCAGCAGCCATGTCTGAGACTGTGGAGACAGATGAACATCGCTGCCACAAATGATTTTAAATCGTTCAGATGAAATTGTGTGATAATGACCTGCAAAAACCAGTGGCGATGTCAGCATTTCACAGTTCAGCATCCAACCTGGGTTAACCTATACAGTTAAGCTATTAGCTAGCTGAGCGAGCTAGACTAGCTAGCCATATCTTTTGATGTAGTATGTAAGCTGTGTATTAAAATTAAGAGGTCAATTTGATGTTTGCCAAAGATTGTCTGTTCTATTAAATATGTCTAAATGCTGCTACAGCCTAAGTAAACATCAGGATAATGTGTAATGTGTGGTTTTGCTAGATACAGCTAAAAACGTGTATACATTAACATGAGCTAGCTAGTTAATGAACCTGTAATAAGCTACAGAAACCCCAACAGCATTTGTCTAAGTTAGCTAGTCTGCTAAGGTTACCTTTCTTTATATATTGTTGATAATGGACATGGTGTTCACTTCAGCATGGCTAGTTAGTTAGCATAATTGCTCCAAAATGCATTCCTCAGATGTAGAGCATTTTCTGATTAGTTGTGTAAATTGTAAACCAAAGAAAAGAATTTGTAAAGTAATTACTCAAGTCGTTTTTCCACCAGACTTCCACCAACTTACTCTTACTTGAGTGATTTTCTTGATGACCAGTTTTACTTTTACTGAAGTTAGATTTGTACACATTTTCACAACTGCTAATAATGTATACAGAGTGCATTGGAATTAAATGGTAGGCTAGTTTAAAAATCAAGTCCAAAGTATATGGATAATGGTAGTTTGCTTGAGGCATCACTCACATGCTTTGTAACATATGGACTGTAATGGCTGATGTTCTTGGAACCAGCAAATCTGGAGTTGATTTACATCCATTTTCTGAAATACAAAGCTCTTTAATTCAGCGTCATTTCACAGCAGCTCTGATGACGCTTCTCCACCTGGCCTGATAATGAATGTGACAGGATTAACCCGAAGCAGAATCTCTGGTTGTGGTGATCCCCAACACTCTGTGATGTAATTGCACCTTGAAAATGTGCCAGTAATCCCAGGATTAGCATCATTAACATGCTCAGAGTGCAGTAAACCTCATTTCCATATCACATGGTGCTGTTTCATAAGTCACATTTCTGCTGGGCCGGTCAGAAGATCTTTTCCATTTTCCATTGTCAGTAGGTAAAAATCATGATGCATCTTTATTAAACATTTCATATTATTATTTATACCACAGCACTGTTTAATTCTTAATTTTCTATAACAGCAGTTCTGACATTTTGTTCTGGCTGCAAGGTAATTCCCAGATATTCCAATGAACTCCTTACTTCCTCCAAAGAGGATATGATTTCAGTGTGGTTTGTTGAACCCATTAAATTTTGAAGCGGATCCGAGTCATGAGGTGGCCGCAGGAAATTAGTTTCTCTTTTTCTAACATTGTGAGATACGGCATTTGGCCTTGGTGGCAGTCTGCACTCGATGGTGCCATACATTTTAAAGTCTAGTAGATGGCAGTGAAGTTCAATAGTGACAAAACATAGCCAATGTAGAAATATGATGCCTCCATTGGAAATATATCCTGACTAAAGTGGTTGCTGTTTGCCGCTTTGCATATCATAGAAGAGTCCAGTATTGTCCTTTTCGTGTTTTTATATGCTATCATTTTATGGTAATAGTCAGCATATGTATTTGTACAGTGAACGCTTGACATAAATGGATTTAAAAAACCCTGAGCAGTCATAGATATGGTGAAGCCTTCTAAGAGGAGATATTTCTTTAGCCTTTTTTGGAAGGAATCTCCAGTGTTAGCTCTTTGTAACAGGCAGAGGAAAACATGTAAGCATAATGTGATGGAGATTTTTTTTGTTTTCTTGGTAACTTGATAAATTGCATAGATTTAGAGAGCGAGAGAGGGAGAAATCAGAGGCTAGTATGAGAGCTGCGTTAATGTAAATGATAACACACACCAATTTGTTTTGTGGATATTCTATAACATTAAACATAACTATAAATGGACGCAGTGGTTTAAGAGGAATAAACGCTTTAGGGCGTACTGTTATTTATAACAGTATGTCCATTTGTGTTTGTCATTACATATTTTATTTTAGATTGACCTAAAATGAATAAAAAATGTGTATATAAAATTAGTCATATTTAGCTGGAAGCAGTATAGAACATGCTGAATATATAACTGTGTGTAAGGGGGGGGGGGGTCTTTGAGAATGTGTTCTTGCTCTCTCTTCGTTAAGGCACAGGGTTTGGAAGCTGATGAGGACTCAGTGGGACATGTGTGTGACTCAGTTGGAGCTGCAGGATATCCTGAGCAGTGTGTGTGACTGACTGAAGAGCAGCCCATCAGGAGAGAGGCAGCATAAGCCTTTCTCACTCTGTTCTGCCAGTTCTCCAGCCAGCAGGTAGACGGATAACAAGACTCTACAAGCCAGGCGTTTTTCCTCCCTGTATGCCTGCACGTCAATGCCGTGGGATTAGTTGTGTGTACTCGTGATAGAAAATGCTCTTCTGTGCCATACTGTACCTCCATTTGAAAGATTTTATTAATCACATGTGTTCCTTGTAAACCCCAGCAGTAAAGATGAGCATGTGTTTGTGTTCATGCACAACTCTGTATGTGCGTGTTTGCATATGTGTGTGTGCATTAGAGATTTGCAGCAAAAATCAAGAACTGTGTGTATAATGGTTTTCAATCAGCCAGGTCTTTATGAACATCTTGTGGATTAGTGTTTTAATCTTGACGACATTTCGCCACTCATGCGAGGGGCTTCACTGGTTGATTTATTTATTTTTTTTCCCTACCACATTTCGTCACCAAGAACAGACTTAAGACTCCTTTCAGTATGTATTATAGCACAGAATTATTACACGAACATAATCCAAATGTTTAAGCATTACGATCAATAGGCAAGTATGCATCAGCATATTAATTGGAGGTGGTAGAGCTTTTTTTTTGCTGGGACCTTTTACCAAGAGAACCCAAGCCAGCACTTTTCTTCATTTTTTTAAGAACGCAGTCAGATTCTTGTTGATTAATTGCTCTAGTTATTCTAGTTACTGTTTTGTCAATTGCATTTTTAATAAAATGATAAAAAGTGTTGAAATGATACAAATTCCATACGGTGTACTCATCTATCCCACTTTGAGACCCATGGAACCGGACGATTATGAAACTGCAAAAAACACCAGATTCTAATACTCGTAATTTGTAAAAGCAATCATTTTACAGCATTACTACTTTTTTTTGCCTGTGATAGTCTGTGCTTTTTAAAATTTTGCAGCAGTGGTTATGAAGCTTGCCATAGAATCATATTCCGTTTAGATGCTGCCAACACAGTGGTGTTACACTTTGCTACCTTGTCTTCCCACATGATGGCAGTATGATGCAAGCACAACTTCACCCAATACCTCCTTCTTTGTTCTCTTGCCAATATAAGAACTGTGCTGTTTTCCCTATAATTTCTTAGAACGGAGAAGAGATGTATCCTCAGGTCAAAATAAATAGCCTTTCACAGTTAATTTAATTGACTTTTTTTTTTGCACATTATCGTGGTAATTCTGCCTCTGCCCATCACAAACAAAAACAACACGTGTTGCCAAGCAGACATGCGGGTGTCTGTTGAGTTGTTCAGACTAACTTGTGGCTTGTAGATTGAGAGTTGATGGAGTTCTATCACTATAGATGTGAATAAATGTATTGGGAAGTCAGAAATGTGGGTCGTGCTGATGCTGATGGCTTCTAAGTGCATCCATTACTTTTGACTTGCAGGGTCTTGGAGTGGTTTGGTGTAAATTGGGGTCACAACCAAGCTTTGTTTTGTATATTGCACAGGCTAGCTTAATCATCAACTCTTCTTGAATGTGCATCCACACACACACACACACACACACACACACACTCTCTCACAGAGGGGTGTCCAGGGGCAGCGTGGTGGCAGTGTGAGCCATGTCCCGGCTGGCCTGGGGCAGTTACCACATGCTGACGTGTTTAATTGTGTGCGTTCCCAGGCTGCCGTGACAAGTGTGTGTTCACACTGTGCCAGTAGAGAAGGGCAGCCGGGGCCAACGCGCCCCACTACATCTCCTCACACAACCGGGTGGCCAAAAAGATCCTGCTGGTCACCATGCAAATGGCAGGCAGGCTGAGCGAGCTGCCTCACTCACCTTGCTTGGGAAAAAAAAGTTTGGAGAAACACATTTCATTACAAACAACACTCCAACTTGGAAAAAAAGCATGAATGTGACATGCCAGCAGTAGCGTCATGAAACTTTTGCCCGCAAGTTTTTAGCTATAGGCTAACAAAAGATATGCTCACTGATGTTTAAACACGGTTAGGAATCAACTTTGAAAATATAGACACTTAGCATGAATGCTAACTAATGACTAGCACAAAAGCTATTAAGTGTTCTACTGGATGAGACAAAAAATATTTGGGAATCTCAGCCTTTATCTCCCAAATGTGCTTTGGAATATCACTGGGAAACATCAACATTTCAGTTTTCAAAGTAGTAAATACCACAACGATAGGCTGTTCGTGTACAATGCAGCAAAATCTCTTTTAAATCTTAGAACATTCAAATGCAAACATTTTGTGACCACTACAAATGTTCCTTCAGTTTGTCCCTCTGCGGAACAATTAAAGGTTTTAAGTAGAACCCTGAAAACATGATTTGCCTTTTATAAAAGGTTCCATGTTAATGTTAACCCATTTAGAAAGCTGTAATCCAACCATCCAAAGAACTCTTGATGAACCCTCTAAATACTGCATTACATTTCCATCTTTTAGAAATCTTAAAGCATTAGCTGTTCAGCAAACTCTTAATGAGCCTTTTTTTTAAAAAGACTGTACTACAGGCCATGTTTTCAGAACACTGAAGGAATGTTATTTGGGTAACAGTACAACCTAGCCTTCTTAAAACCTGCCAACAGCCTTCACAACAATGTTACAAAATCAATATTAATGCAATGTTATAAAAACATGGGATGTACAGTTTGTCATGAGTTCTGGGGATAGTTAATGGTTCTAGATCACCTACAGGTTTTACTTGTAAGAGGAAAAACCTCTTGGAGAGCTTTATGCGTCAGAAACATTTTCAGAAAATGTTCGAAGCAAAGTTCCAACATTTAGAAATCTTAAAGCATTAGCTGTTCAACAAACTCCAAATGAGCCTTTTTTTGGAAAACTGTATTATGTTTGCAGAACACTGAAGGAATGTTGTTTGGGGAACATTTCAGTCTAGCCTTCTTAGAACCCACCAGATGCGTTTACAATTATAACAACTATATAACACTATATTAAGACTATATAAGTCTATCATGTGATATTCTAAACCCATGTACAAACTCTCTTTTCAAAGACATTTACATTTTTAATACATTGCAAGGATGTTCTTTTGGTTACATTTCTCACCTAGCCTTTGTAGAACCTGCCAAATGCATTCCAACAATGTTACCAAAACAATGCAAGGTTCTGAAAAAAAAAACCCTTTAGATGTATTATAGTCTTCTGTATATGGTAATATAGTCAAGAGTTCTTTATATGGTTAATGGTTTTAGTGCTCCAACAGGCTTTACGTGGAAGGATTTCTGAAAGGGAATCCTCTTGGATTCTGCGTTTCTATGTTGAACCCTACAACAGAGAATTTGTATTTCATAAAAGTTTCCAAGTAGAATCTTTTAAAGAAATTTGGAAACTACCATCCAAAGAACTCTTGAAACTGTTTTACATCCAGTGATTTTAAAACATTGTGTTGGGAACGTTTCAGCCTAGCCTTTGAAACTGGGAGACACATTACTGACTGTTCAAATGATATTAGCTGGGATGTTCGTGCTTTGTTCAGACTAGACTACTCTGTGATCAGCCGCTGAAGTAGACGACGTGTGTGAAGTTATGAGTCATTGCAGTAAGAGTCTGCAGTTCCATACTGAGACCTTAAGTTCTTCGATTTTATATATTTCTTACTATTTTATATAATAACTTATTTTTTCCATTTGCTGTACTTTAGACCTGAGACCGCCGAGGCACACTTCTGGAGCTGGTTTGATTAGTGTCTCTGTAATTGAGAGGTAAAGTTGTGCAGCGCACTACTCCCTCTCCTCTCTTCTCCTCCTCTGTTCTCGTCTGCTCGCTGCTCCCCTGTCTGGGATGGTAAATAAGGTTGGTGTGTGAGAATCTCATTACCAGGACACAAAGCGGCATTTCCTCTGAGGATTGAGGGAAGTGGAGGGTGTGTGTGTGTGTGTGTGTGTGTGTGTGTGTGTGTGTAAGCAGCCTCAATCATGGGCACGTTGATGGGGAGGGAGAGCAAGGCAGCTGGGCTCCTGCTCAGGCCTTCAATTTCCTCCACAGTCCAGCCACTCGAGTGTGTAATTACTATGGGGTGTCGTGAAGGTGCGATTCCTTCTCCTGGTAACACTCGCCCCCTTCTTAGCCACACCACCCGCACCCACTTCAGCTCTCAGACACCCCTTCAACGCCCCCACAACCCCGGTAAATACCCCCACCCCAGCCGCACTCCAGGTGAGGGAATTACATCCAAAACTGCCTGGTGCTGAGACCCAAGACAGCAAATACAGTCCCTTCTGCCATGGTGGTGCCCCTCAGCATAATAGCCCCTCTCTATGCTTTAGACTGTCTTTCTGTTTGCCGTGGTCAGCCGTCTGTGATGAGATTAAAGAGACTGAACAGCACATAGTGAACTTCTCTTAAGATTGCCTACATTTGGAAGGAAGTATTATTCCTGTATGTGTAGCATGTACTATTCAGGAATCTTTTTCAAAAAATAGCTTTTTATTCAAGAAAACCATATTTACTAAGGAACGTCTGTGATAATTGTACTACTACTATGGGCACTAGGTTGCCCCGCTAGTAAACAGCTGAACCTTAATAGGATTTATTATAATATTATACAATTTATTATGTGATGTATGAATGGTGATGTATAATTACAATACCCTTTACTATATTACATATTCAGGTTCCTCTAAGAGATATCACTGAAGGGAGTTTTTTAACAACAATGACAACAACAATAATAATAATAATAATAATAATAATAATAATAATGGAAACAAATGAATAAGGTTGTGTCCTAGTTGTGGCAGTTCTTTATTGTCTTGTCCATATTGTCTGTGGTATGTTTGTATCTATATCAATTATTAACCTGATGTCAAAACATGTGTTTCAACTAATAACTGTAATTATCAAAATCACTCCATTCGGTCTCACCCAGAAGAGTGTGCATTCCCTTCTGAGTCCTCTCGAGGTTTCTTCATCATGTCGTCTCGGGGAGATTTTTCTTGCCACTGTTACCTCGGCTTGATTGTTAGGGATCTAATCCTAGACCTAGGTTTCGTGTCTGCAATCAGAATGTCTGTTAAGAGTATTGTGCAGTTAAAATTGACCTGAAATGTCACAACAGGTGATATAAACACTGCATTGTTTATCAGAAGTCATGATCGTAAAGTGCCATGTTACAAGTCATATCAGTACCAGAATAAAACCATAGTGAATTTCCATGTGATGTGAATTCATTGAGAATATTTAAAACATGTTTATATAACATTGAATCGTCTGTAAAGGGTTTTCTTTTTTCGAAAGTGATGTGGTCCTGTAACCTGAAGTTTTAGTATGTGAACTTCAGGAAGCTGTGATTTCAACTTTTCTAAATGATTTTTTTTAATTAATTATTTTAAAAAAATGCATAAATAGACCGGATTGTTCATCCTTTTGTCCTTGCAGCCTGTGATACCTCTTACATATAACTTTT
The DNA here is from genome assembly GCA_030068355.1 of Notoglanidium maculatum. Lineage (NCBI taxonomy): Eukaryota > Metazoa > Chordata > Actinopteri > Siluriformes > Auchenoglanididae > Notoglanidium > Notoglanidium maculatum. Next base: position 7,739,570 of record JAQQZX010000003.1, read on the forward strand.
CATGTTCTATACACATAGAAGCCTTATTTAAACACATAGGTCACTTGGTATGCCCATGATCCTTAAAGCATTTTTCAACAAACCCTAAAATGGCCTTTTCCCCATTCTTATCCAATATCCCATTCCTGTCCTGCACCCTATTCAATACTGGTGTCTATAAAATGCTAGGATTTTTCTGTTGTTGCAGAAGCGAGTTTCATATTACAGATCCTTCAGCACAGCTCCTTTTTTTCCACACAGGACCAAGTGCCAAGTATGTAGGCAGCAATGTTGTGTAGCGAGAGAGAAATAGAGAGAAATGGAGAGGACAGAGAACAGAGTTTGAGGCTCTTTGTGCATTGCGGCTGGCTCTGGTGCTTTGAAGCTGCTCGATGACCGCACACGGACCTCTCGCAGTGGGTGTCTGTATGCGATGTGCGAGTGTCATTTGTATACAGCTGTTTCTTTCATCTGTTCTCCTCCTCATCTTATCCACTCCACCTCCTCTCCTATGCCTTCCTTTCCTCTCTCTCTCTCTCTCTCTCTTTTGCACGGGTTTACCTGTTTTTGCAGGTTTTGTTGGTCGTTGGCATGTAGAACAAGCACAAATCCAGTCCATGCTCCTTGCACTGACCATGCTGAGATGTTTAAGAGAAAGACGAATATAGCTGAGGGGGGATTTCTCACCATGTGCCCCACTAACTTTGACCCGGTGCTCACTGAAAAACAAGCTGCAGGTGCTCCATGCCTGGTGTTGCCTGGTGTTAATTGCTGCTAATTGGTGCAGCCGTGCACAGATTGTAAATAACAGTGCCATGTTTTATTGTAGCAGGCTGGAATGTTGTGGAAGTCTGAAGTAGGGATATTTAAACAATGAACATGTTTCTTGTATCCTGTATCTCAAAGAAATATGATTGTGCATGGTGCCGCATGGTGCCGCAATCTGACACAAAGGAACACACCTCTGTCCTTTCCATGGCATGCACTAATACCCATGCCTTATTTCATATCCTACAGAACTACCAAACTGTGCTTTACTCCTGTGTCATTTGTAAATATTGGTCAAGATTTTGATCACCAGCACTAGCAGAGTTGTGCTTAGAGATGTGCTGGTACCACTGTCCTACTACAGCTGGTTCTTGGAGTACCAGTAGACCATATGACCACATGGTTCCAGGGTACAGAAGAGGCCAAACTTCTTCCTTTTGTGTGAGAAAAGGGATATTGGGTTATGCAAAGAAAACAATTCCCCCTTAGCAGTAGTTATGTAAAAAGAGTAAATATGAGCCAAAGACTAAAAGATCTGGTCAGTGGCATGGTGGAGCTGGAGCCTGTACCAGGCGCTCTGGGCATGAGGTAAGAATACACTCTGGATGGGACATGCATACACTCTTTGAAAGTATTTGATTAAAGTTTTAAAACAGTATTCTTTTATAGAGTGAAAGATGCAAGTAGAATGAAAGCTCGTAAAAGAAGGCACGATTGAAAAGTATATTAAATAAAATGAATTTCTTTGCAAGTACTTTTTTAAAAAGTTTTTAAAAGTATTTTTATTTTCATACTTTTTGACAATTATAATGGCATTTCAGTGGGATGAATTTATTCCGATCCAACTGAATATACATTTTAAATCTTAAATTTGTCTTGAATGTTACTCTAATATAGATAACGCCACCATACTAATAGAGCTTTATTGCATTTTAAAAACTGATTTCATTATTCCAGTTTAATATTATACTTGTGCGTTTGAACTGAATAAACAGAATCTTAACCTCTCTTTATCCTCTTATTGTCTTTCCCTCTGTCTGTCCTGGTCAATTCACTACTGAAATGTGAATGGGGTGCCTGCTTGCTACAGATACAGTATAAATGTTAACCTTTCTTCAAAGAGTAAAATGAATAATAATCAAATAATTAATTAAAGCCATTTGGTGACATTGGTGACATTTTTGGACTCGGTATGTAATGTAGCACAGAACAGTACAATGCAATTCAGTCGTGATTATAAATATTTTATTCCAAGCACATGCATGTATGTATGTAGCACTGTGTTTTGTGTTTGCACATTGTGTGCCAGGTCTTCACCCATCTGTTGGACAATTACAATGAAAACTTTAAAGTCAGGAATGCTGTTGTGAAAAAAAAATTTTTTTTCCTCCAAATTCTTCGTGCCAGTTTTTTAATTTAGGGGGTTTACCTTTTTAAAAGGTGTTATCACAGATGAATCATTAATTCATTTAGAATCTATGGATCGCAGAGCGTTAATATAACCATACTTTATTGAAAAAGAATGAAAGGTGCCAGAAAGCTGTCCTGTAAATCAATGAATCCCCGTTCACCCTGTCATCACGCACATGAAACTGAAATATTGGCAGATTCTAGCTTATCTTGTTCCCGTGATTCACCATTACCAATTTACATTACGTTCTATCAAATTTTCATGTCCTTCCCAGTGTATTCCCAATTGCACTGTTCACTCTAATGAGTCTATTAGAATGTCACATTCAAAAAAGACCGACTGTACTGACTTTTTGTAAAAAAGCTGAAGGAGCTGACGATTCTCAACGTCTTTCCTAACAGTGACCAAACAATAGGAAGGGAGTTTGGGAAGGTGCTACTACAGCAGATCTCCATCTCCTTTTCTTCCACTCCCACACCTAGCATGGGTCACTGGCCTCTGTTATTTATGCTCTTTCACTCACTTTTTTCCCCTCCCTCCCTCTTTTCCCTCCTCTCTACCTCTTGCTGTATTTACGCTGAACATTGAGATGTGAGTGTTTGTATTGTGTGTCCAGTGTTATTGTTCCCAGACTCTAAGCTGCTGGAGTGTTGAAAGCCCTGGGCCAATATATGTGTGTGTATGTGTGTGCGTGTGTCTGGAGGTAAATCTGTTTGATTATAGCGTGTGTCAGCTCCTCCACGCTCTGTGACTAGATGTGACAAAGCTCTCTCATGCGGAGACCCTCTTCCCTCCCCTCGCTCCTGCCCTGTGGTTTAGCCCATTTTGACCAAGCCGATATTGCAGTGATTTTAGTGTGCATACACTCTGTTTTTGCCGACCCTGTTTGGCAGAGTGATCATTAGGATGACATGCAAAGTAACGTCCAGTTTCTCTGACAGGAGAAGGCCAAGCTTGCAATTATTTATGAAGTCAAAAGTATTAGGAATCACGCCACTTTTTCAGTACAGGTTGTCAGGATACTGTAGCATCAGGGTGACAAAAAGCCAGAATATTGACCACCTTTTAGATTAGTGAATGAACCGCAAATCTGTGACTGCTGTCTTGGGAAGTGACTTTCTGCCCGAGTTTGGAGCACCATTGTAAAAGTGGACAGTTGGCAATTTCGACATGATCACCAGGACATATCTGAAGTGAATGAGAGCTGTAATCATGACTCAACCTAGACCAGGTGACCAAGACCCAACTGAAAAGGGTTTGCCATACACTTGCAAGAACTCTTTACTATAATGGATATAACTCCATTATGTCCAAGAACATTGAGCTGCATATATAGCCTTGGATGTAATTTTTACGGTCCACCTATTTCCTTAGATGTAATGAACTTGAGATGCTGATAGAACCAAATTCACACAGAAGGAAATGAAATATTTAACAATGGCAATTTTCCTCACTCAAATTTGCTAAATTGTAGAGGGGTGGAAATTGGTAGGGCAATTTGGTGCAAAGGGAAAGGTCTACCGAACTGTCCAATCACACAAGCTGAAATTTAGTCTTAAGCCGCCCTCTTTTTCTTTGGAGTGGAGGCAGAGGGGCATTGAAACAGCATCAAGAGGGTGAGAGTGGTACAGTCTGAAAATGGGCAGTTGAATGCCTTACTGTCACATGACCAGATCCTGAGGTCCACTCGATTATTTTCCTCACCAAGACCTTATTACAGTCTTGTTTCCGTTATATTACACCATGGCCTGGAGTCTGTTGATGATTGTGATGATGGGTTGGGGATGATATAGTGTGACATTTATGACGACATTTCTGAGCGGTCACCATCAGGTCATTCAGAGGAAGCAACACAACCCTAGGTTCACATTAACAAGTGACAGGTTTGTTGCTCGTGGATGTGTTGTCACCTGTATTCAGAGTTTTGATCAGAAATGGCAGAGGCTACGGTATACAGTAGGAATGAAAGTTTTGAGTAGGGAACTGACGGAATGTTTGGTGACACAAGTACCATAGGACTGGTCCGAGGACGCATTCAAGACGGTTGTTCGGATTTGTCACTTTACAGCGTCATTTACATAAAATTAAGACAATCTCAATTCAAGTGTTGCTTGTTGCTGAAATTTCTGCACGGTGTCACACACATCCACAGAAAATGAATGGTTGCCAGTTCCTAGCATGAACATAGCGCACGGGTGTGTTTATGCATGTGTGATGTGTTTATCGGTGTTGAGGCTGCTGAAGTCAGCAGGATAGAGTGGTATAATTCTGCTCACAGAGTTTGTGCACTGTCTTGCCAGGCACTGAAACCGTCCAAGGCAAAGGGTAGGCTCTACGCTAAGAGGATTACTAACTTGAAAAAGGTAGCCGTCATTTAATTGAAGGCTTACCAGTTGCTGAAAAAAGGCAAGCAGTCAAAGTGAAGGTATAGCCCAGCCCAGAAGATCCTGAAGAGACCACATTTGCCAAAGTCTGTGTGTTTCTTCTCCGCTCATCTCGTACGCCTCTTACTCTCTCCCTCTCCCTCAGAGACGAATGTCATGCTTTATCACCGAGCGCCAGCTTCTTAAAGACGTTTACACGTTTCTGAATTTTAATCCCTTCTGCTGGTAAAAAGGTGCCTTCAGCTGGTATTATTCAAATGCTGTGATCTCGGCTGCTTCCATTGAACACGCGGCGTACGAGACCTGGAGTTTAGAGGAGTAACCATCTTTCTGTACAACATTTTCATTCTGATTATTCCCATGTTGTATTGTAGCACACTCCCAAGAAGGGAAAAAGGTGTTTTAGTCCCTTGAGCAGGTGGTATATTGTTTATTCTTGCTCCTGTGGGCAATTTGGGGTGTTATGTGATTCCTACAATGCTCTCTCCTTCCCAAAGAACTGTCACTATGAAAAGTGGGTGTGGAAGTAAAATATAATAACTGTACAACGAATTTGCCAGATAGCTTCCTCCTGCACGGTATGGGAGCACTGAGCAAAAAGACCCATGTACAAAGACAAATGCTCTGGCAGAGGCAGCCAAGCCCATTGTGTCCCTGTGTAGATATTAGCCACGTATCACACTGAACGACTCCCAGAGCAGGCAGCTAGCGCCGGGACACAATGGTTGCACTGCAGGTAACTGATGACCTAATCTGCCCCTCTGAACCAGAGCTCAGGCTCCTGAATCAGACACGGCTGATACACAACAAGAAAGGACAGCCAAACAGCCTCCATTATCTGCCAAGCAGAGAACAGGGAAACATTCCCGTAGCACCTGTTTAGGTGACTTTAAGTTTAAGACCTACATCAGGTTGCCATTCTATTCTATATATATACTGCATGAGGATCCCATCCTGATGTCACAGAAAATTTGAATATATTTAAACAACGACATTGTGGTTGTATTTAGTATTAATGTTATTGTTCATATTGAAGCTGGAGTGAGGCAGGATGCAACGCAATTCAGTCATTCCCTTTGTTCCATCTCCTTTTGGTTTCATCATGTGACATCTCTTGAGATTATTAATCTGCATTTTAAGTAGAGTCATATTTGAGAGTTGTCATTTACACACCAAGTTAATTCATTCATCCATTCACTCACCTTTGTAACAGCTTTATCCTGGTCAGGGGTCTTTATGGATCTGGAACCCATCCCAGGAACACTGGGCATGAATACACACTGAATGGGATGCACACACAGATTTGCACACCCATTTCACACCTAGGGGCAATTTAGAATGAACAATTTACTTTTTGGGAGGTGGGAGGAAACTGGAGAACCTGAAGGAAATCCACACAGGCGTGAGGAGAACATGTGAATGTCTATGGAGACAACTCGAGCTCAGGGTCAAATCATGGACTGTGGAGCGGCAAGGCGGCAATGCTAGAGTCTGCACAACCGTGCCATCCACATACCAAACCTGAAAAAAATTACTCAGTGGTCCAGTAAATATGACAAAAACAAATCTGTGATTTTTACACAAAAAAGCAAATGATCAGAATTACTGAAATGCTTTATGTACTGTGCTAAATTAATTCATGTACTTCTGCGGCAAAAACAAAAAGTGTATATTTTACTTACTTTCCTGGGTTAAATTTTATATTACTATGCAAGTGCTCATAAAACCAGAAAAAAGAAGTAATGTTTATTTTAACTGATGGCATACTGCAAGCGGCGGCACAGTTTTTGGATTTGATTTGCATATGTGTTCACAGAGCTTTAATCTGATTTACTTGTGAACAATGTGCATGGGTTGTTTTCAACCCATTTCAAATTTCTTGTTTTGTGTTAGCCTCAGGCTATAGTATTATGAAATGTTTTGAAAGATCATGTTTCGGTAAAAATTTTCTTGGTTTTACCTCTTGGCGTTTCTCAGGCAGGTGTATAGTATGCTCATATGCGAGTGCATGCATAGAAGTCAATTAAAGGTTCACTGTGTAGGATTCAGTTGATTGCAACCACCCGAGTGTTAGTATGGCCGTCAGGTGCCCTTAGCATACTTCCAAATACTTACATTCACACTCCCCTGCATTTTCTGTGCTAAATAATAAGTACTATCCTCCATCCTCAAACTTGTTAGCTAGCACCAGCAAACACTGATTCATTTTATTTCTTCTTTTTTATCCTCCCTTTTTCTTATTTGTCGTCCTTCTGGTGTGTCCTTCCAGATTCATGCAGCCACTTGTAAAATCTGCGCTCTATAGAGGTCTTTTACGTTCTGGGCTACTGTACCGGTACAACATGGTGGCTCCGAGAAAGAGGACCTGCTCCCTATGTAGATATAAAAGGCTCATTCTAAGCTTTTGAAACGGCAACGATTTGTAGCTACAGGTAATTATACACTAATGAGAACATACTTATGAATACTATATTCCATTTCTGCTAATAGATCCCCCTACATCTTACATAGTGGACCTTTAAGTAGTTATTCTGTGCCAGTTTGGACCTCCTGAAGGATGGTGCATGTGTATTTACCCATTGGCATGCTTTTGGTTGGAACCGTTCAAAGTATTAGTGATAATTAAGTAGTAGTGATAATGTTTAGATAATGTGTATTTATTACAGTGTTGAGATTTATGTAGCTTATTCAACTCAAGATTGAGTAAAATTACATTTACTTACATTTCTACAAGCATAATCTTTGGTGGTAAAGGTAAACTTGACTTAAAATATGGCTAGTTAAATTTATATTTTGATTGTCTTAGTATTTTTTTTTCTTGTCAAACCAACTAACATGCTACATTAGAAGCAACTAGGTCCTATAGGTGTACATTCTTAGCTTTTGGAGAATATGAGAATAATTTCCATTTCCTTGTTGGTTGTTTTTTTAGTACAATGAGTGACAGAAAATCCAGTGCAAAAAAAAAAACCTAAACGTAAATATACTGTATTAAAAAAGACAACATTTCCGAATGCATATCCTGAAGTGTATAGCAATGATACAAGTCTTAATTCAGATTAAAGTCCAGTGAGTGATTTACTTTGCTTTGGTCTATATAAACAAACTATAAGTTGAGATACAGTTTGAATGATTAATCCTAACTTTTCATGACATTTCACACGAACCCCGCCTCTCAATATTAATACTGCATAATATGACCCTCTGTAGAGTATTATATCATTATATCACAAATCATAGTTGAACTTCAAAGATGAATGTTGTAATTATGTTTTTGTTCATTTTTGCAGGCAGGAATTGCAGGAGTGTTTTTATATCTTGGTTGTAACCAAATGTCCCTAGAAGGATGGAAACATCTTTGAAGAAAAAAACCCCTACAGTGTTTATTTAAAAAAAAAAGAGCCAAACAGTTTTTTATTGGTTATTGAGGTTAAGGTGAGGGTTTGTTTTAATAAATTACAGTATTATGACAATGGAAGATCCTCACAAGAATAATATGACAAAAGTGTGTGTGTGTGTGTGTGTGTGTGTGTGTGTGTGTGTGTGTGTACAAGGATATTTTTTACTTCCACAATATACCCCTCATGCTCTCGTGTGAATCTGGATGGGTGACAGCAGCGGTTAATTTTCTCCTCTAATGCTGGGATTACTGGCTTTTGCCTTCATTTGATTAGACACACCATGGCCTTGATTGAGAAAAGGCCGATTTGTTTTGTGGCCCTCAAAGGTAATCATCAGCATCATTGTGTCCCTCCTTCTGTAATTTGTGAGGCATTCCTGCCATACATGAAAAAGACTTTGCCTCGCTTCTCCCTCCCTTCACTACTCCCTCTCTCTGAATTAAATCCTATTAAATTAGCCTTCGCTCTCCCATGCAGTTGTTTTTGTTTTGCGCATGTAAAGAAGCTGGCTGCGTGAGCGAAAAGTGGATTATGTCTTTTTCTGCACTCCCTTGCTCGTTCATTGCCAGTCAGCGGTGAGCGTGTGTGCTGACAAATAGCAAATGACAAATGGTTCATGGCAAACCTCCTCACATTAGGCTGGATTGTAAACTCTAAATTGCTAGCTGGCTATGGTGTTAAGCTAAGGCTGGCCTGGCCTAATGAAAATTACAGTGTTGATGCTATAGCGCTGTCAAATCAAGCTAAACAGGCTAGGCCAAAATGCAATGGGGATCCCCACACATTTAAGCTCAATTGCCTGGCGATCCTAGCGCTTGGCAGAAAGCGGCTTCGTTAGCATGCACATTTATCCTGCTTCCAATGGGATGGGAGAGGAAGCATATCCAGGATATCATCTCCAGGCCTGTGTCTTCGTCATCAGTTATAATTATAATCACATCAGCTTTTCCTTTTCCTTCACTTCCCCATGAGTTGCAATCACGGTGGTGATACATTCTGACCTGTCATGTTCACACACAAACACCCAAAAATTATAGACAGACAGACAGACAGACAGACAGATAGAGGTAAATGACAAAATAAAATGACAAATTCTGCTCATTGCATAAAAAAAAATACAGAAGACCTACCATATATGAATACAATTTTGCTTGGGTGGATAAGTAAGTTAATAAGCTAGCCATGATGTTAAGTAATCTAACTGCTGATTGGTTAAAAAAGTGTGTATTACTAATGTTCAGCTTCTCCTTGCTGAAGGCATATGCATGAAAAAGTGAAACAAATCCCGGTATGAAGGGGGAAAAAAAAGAAACAGATTCTTTAAAAAAAAGTGGCCCAGTTTACAAGCTAGCATTCTGGTAAAAATGTTAAGGTGGCACATCATCAGTAGTATTATAATATATTCAGAACTGTTTTTATGACTGACAGTGCTAACTGATTCTCACATTTAATACATTAAGCTGCTAAGGTGTAAGCTCGATGGTAATGTTAGCGCTAGGTTTTCCCAGCGGCATGCTAAAGTCGAACATCTTAAACCTTCCTCAAAATAGTCTCCAATTTCTGATGTATAATTTTTCCATGATTCATTTTTTCTAATCTAAAGTCATTTGTTCATAACTGCACATGTGTATAATTGAGTGCGTATATAACATTATGACACAAAGTAGCTTGTTCCAGTTTTCTTGTTACGGCTAATGAATGAAAACTGTCACATTACGCAAAATTATTTCTGCTACAATCTGAATTAGGCCAAATAAGACAATGGGTTTTTGAAGCTCTTTTGGGGGTCTTTGTTATACCACCCCCTGTATTTACAGTGGCTAATTTGAGCACCGTGTGTTTGCCAATAAGGAATCCTCCTCTGTTAGGCACCCAATTTTCTGCCCTGGTTGCACAGTTAGCACTCTTATTAGGATGGGTCTCTCTGCGATCGCTTTCCAATCTCCTGGTTGGCGGGGTGCCGCGTCAGGCTAATTTAAGGGAATTATTTTGATTGTTTCCATAACGCTGATCAGATTATCACCCAGCGGGACCCACTTGCCCCGGCCCACTAGCTTTAGTCTTACATCCATTCGTTCTTTCTGCTTTCTTTTTTTCTGCCTCGCACAGAGCAGATGGATCATTTTTAGGTGAGAAGGATTAGTAATACATCTCATCCAAAAAAAGTGTTTATGGTAACCTTTCTATGAAGCCCATATACATAAATAATTCTATCTCTGCTTAATGTACTATAAATAATTCCTTAATAACTTATAATCATGTTGTAATGAAATTGTCACTATTCATTATAATGCCGTATAGTGTTCTGCATGAACCTTATAACTAATTAAAAGCTTGTGAATAATTAGAAAGCAACTAACATTTATTAACAATTATAAGAATATGGTAAACATTTAAAATGTCATTATGGGGTGCTTCCAAAAAGTAGCAAGGACACACATATGTATCAGCAAGCTTCCTGTTCCTCCAGGGTTAAATAGGTGCTACTTATGTGTGTTTTTTGAACAAAACATCTACATTTTTGTAATGCTTTTATAAATGCTAATTAATATTACAGTTGCTTTAGAGTTATTCGGAAGGCATTATTAAACCCCATGGCATTGTACTGAAGAGTGACACTTGCAATGTGGCATAACATGATTATAAGTTACCAAGACATCATTTGTAACAACTTATTAAAGCTTTGAGACATTATTCATGTTTATAAACATGCTTACAAGAAATTTCATAAATCATAATGATTAATGAACAATAATTCCCTGTAAATAATTGTTAAGTAACTATAATATTTATTACCTATTTAAATTTTTTTTTCATTACTGTGTCATCTTTAAGTGCTTCCAACAATAACAAGGACACACATGCAAACATGTAGCTCGTTGTCATCTATTTGAAAAGCACCAATGTTACTTTCATTCTTTTTTTTTTTTTGGTTTGTTTTGGTAATGCGCCTTTATTATTTCAACATTAATTTTCAAACTTCAATAATGACTGTAATATCTTCATAAAATGTCATTTTGTAATTTGTAATTGGAATGGAGTGTTTCCATACTACATTACAAAAATAAAGTTAATAGTGTCGTACAACTTATAATGAGGAATAATTTAACACATCATTCACTTTACTTGAAGCATATAATATTTTTGTAATTGTTAATAAATATTACAGTTGCAGAATGGGAGAAAAAAAAAAAAGATCTCAGTGACTTTGTTGCAGAAAAGCAGCTTAGAATGCAGAACATATCCTACCTTGAGGTGGCTGGGCTACAACAGCAGACGACCACACCAGTTTCCACTGCTGTCAGCCAAGAACAGGACTCTGAGTACATTCTCACCAAAGCTGGATAGCTGAAGATTAGAAAATCATCACCTGGTTTGATGTGTTGTGCATTCTGGGATGCTTTTCTGCTCACCATGGTTGTACAGAGTGCTTATTTGCATTCCCGGAGCCTTCCTGTCAGCTCGGTCCTGGCCATTCTGTTTCATCAATGAGGCATTTCTGTAAGCAGAACCATTGCACTGGATATTTTTTGTTTTTCTCACCATTCTGCGTAAACTGTGCATGTGCATGAACACACAAGTGTATAGTTCATCCTAATAAAGTTTAGTGAGTGTATTGGAGCTTTATAATGAATTATTGGGATTTAATTGCTCACAAGAAATTACTACCAACTTACAAAAGAATTATAAGCACAGGTGTGACGTTATATAAACATCGGCATCATAGAAAGTGTTAAGTGTTTTTAATGGTGTCTGTTTAATTCCACTTCTTCACCTGTTAGTAATGATCTCCTCCAACTTTCTGAATTTTTTAATTATATCTCTTTTTTTTATTTCATTCATTTTCCTCTCTGCCTTCCTTTTCTCTCAGACCAGGATGCAAAACACTCATCACTAGGCAAGAGAGAAGAGAGTCAGTCATATCGATTCGGTGTCGATCAGCAGCCTTGCTGCTCTCTATAACTGTCATAACAGCTGCTCTGTGTGTTTGTTCAGGGAGTCTTGTGTCCGTGCCAGACCTACAGCACAGTCCAAGAGTCATTTCAGAGGTCATTTGCACAAGCGAAAAGGATGCCATCTAACTACCTGATGGACACACATCTTCGTTTCAACACAAATGAGCCTGATATTTGAATAGCTGGAATATCTGTATCCTCATTTACCTGTGAGGTGTCTATTCATATGAGATGCCTGGAGATATATGAAGGGATTTTAAAAATGTATTTAACATTTTATGCATTTTTCCCCCCACGCAATTACCTGCATTTAGGCAGACATTCTGGTTATAATTCAGTATCCACCAGGCACCAGTGACTACCAGATATCAGTCTAGTATCTAGTCTAATCAAGTTTTGCCTGCTGGATACAGATTTCATTAAAAAGAAATAAAAGATTCAAACTGAGCACCATATTTTTCATGTTTTTTTTTTTTTTTTTTTTAAAAACTATATTTTTACATAGTTTCTTTTTCAAAACTATAGTTGAAGGCCATGGAGTTGATGGTCTTCATGGAAAGACTACGCTTGGGTCGATTAAACAGAAAATGCAAAATGACGTCATGTTCTCGCTCTCCTCATTCTCAGAACTGCACTGCCCGAGGCATTCTGGCGGCTCTCTGCGAGTTTGACTGATCTGACGGTTTGATCAATGGTAGCTTTTCTCTCCTCTATGGCCTCGGCTTGTTCCTCCAGAATGGCCTAACTCATTACAGTAATGAACTTTATAATTACTTTGCCTCGCTGAGAGGAACGAGTCCCATTTAATAAGATGCGATTGCCCTTTATTTCATTTACTTAGCCTCGATGCTTAACTTGTGGCCATTTTCCATCTCAATAAACTCCTTATCCTTCAAGCAGTCAATATCTCTCCATTATCACACAGAGCAGGTAGACTGAGGCCTCATCCTGCACCTGAAGTTTAACACATGCATTTTAGGAGCTAAGTCATGCTTGTCATTAGCTCAAACTTTTTAACTGAACTTTGCTAGGTTATGTCAATGAGCCGGGTGAAATCTTTGGTTATTTTCTCCAGTTGCTTTAACACATAACTTTGGCTGATTTGTTTTATAATGTGGCTTTGTGCTAAAGGATATTCTGCAACATCCAAATCTCTGTGTCTCTGGAGACCAATGATATACAACAGCACAACAGCATCTGATCTGAATAAATGGTGTAGACTCTTTTTTTCCAAATAGATACATTTTCCCCATTGAGTTGTGCTATATCATAGACCTTTTTTTTTTCTTTTTATACTGATGTACAAATTATGGAAGTGGCTAGATTAAACCATGCCATTTTGGAGAGAGCAAAGCCACCACATTCAGGCTTCCCACCTTCTTTAATAATAAACAGAGAGAAACACATGCTATTTAATCTGTAGAATCATTGAATTAGTAAAGTTTTGGCAAACCACATGAAATTTTAAAGATGAAAAATGTTGCGTTTTGCAGTACCTCGGTAGCAAGGTACATTTTGTTTTGTCATATTAACTTCAAAAGAATGTGAGGAAATAGTGTATAGCTCTTATAATGCCAGTAAAAATAAAACTAGCTTGCTTTGAATGGATAAAACATATGATGCGTCGTTCTTATAAATAAAAATTGAAACAGTTGTTCAAGAGGAATAAAACACTTGGTATGCAGTGTTGTTTGAAAATGATCAACTTCGGGTCGGTAATAGTAAATCCGCTTTGTGTCTGGCTGGATCACACCATCCTGATGTTGATTATTTTCTTAAAACTGCATGTCCTGGAGTGTTCTATTCCTTACATAGTGTATATTCCTTATATAACAATAAGAGATGTAATCTTAATATCATTGTGCTTCTATAATGATTATAAACGGTAACTATACTATATTTGTGTTAAAAATCTAATCACGCTGCCTGTGGTAAATATAATAACAGACTGATTATGTGTAAACTAACTCAAAATGATTTGATTACTCTGTTTCGAGTGTTTACGGGCCACCATTATGTTTTCCGGATGCATATGAATTGGCTGTAAATTTACCCAGCCTTTAAATTACATGTCAAAACTACCTTTTACACCACTTATATGTATTTCTTGTACTTGATTTGGTAATATTGCATTTCATTAGTGCTAACAGACAAATTTAAAGCCATAGATGACTCCATATGATTAAGTCTGCTGCTTATAGAGAGACATCCCATTTGCTCCAAAACAATCATTGCATATGTAGAATAATATATAATTTACAGCTGGAAACAGCAACAGCAATGGGATTTTCTTTTTTTTGTAACTGGGGCTCCATAAACAGGAAAGTGGCTGTAGCGAGGAGTTGGGGGGTGAGAGAGAATTTCATTTTCTCCCTATTTAGAGTTGCCAGGCGGCATTAAATAAGGATCCAGTTGCACTGCATTGTATTCAGCCTCCTTAATTAACACTTACCACTGTAGCTATAAGGCAAGCTCATTCTTGCCTCTGAATAATAGAACCATTACAGTTGTGAATTTATGGACAATGATTCCTTTTCCAGTCAAAAAAAAGTCTTTTTTTACACTCTTTCCTTGCAGTTCTGTTTCCAATAGAGAGAACGCAGGACGAAGGCTTGGCAATGAGAGAAGAGCTGTACAGCTTTAGATCAGTCATGCGCCCTGGTTCAGAATGATTTACAGCTTATAAGCTGTGGGTCTCTACGTGTCCTTATTTAAGTCTCTAGTAGTAAAGTCAAGTTTGTTTTAATTGTATAGAATGTTGTATGGTAGTGATATTGTCTGTTAACATTTCGAACAGGTCTAAAAAACCTGTGGTTTGGTGCAGTATAAGTTCAAAAGAGGCACAAGAAGTAAATGTGTTATTTCACTAGACGGACTCGTCTTTGTTGGGAATCAGACTGTCTGCTTCTGCGACTGCAAAATGTCTTGGTGTTGGACATGACATGAATCTCCAGAAAGAAACCTAAGAATCCTGAGCCGTCTAAACACTATATTCTGAGCTCAGGAAAACTCTATAATCAAGTCCAATAGATGAGACAAACAAGAAATGTTCAAAAAATATGGCAAAGGAGTAATGATTTTTTTGTTTTGTTTAATTCCTCACTTTTGGAGATTTTTTGGAAGAGGCTGTTCCCATTGCTATAATGGTTACGGAAAAGCTTTTAAATAATCCTAATGACTTTCATTTAAGGATTATTTTGCACTAGAATTTTATTTCTCTGTGCCTCCCGGCATGGTCCGAGGCTCTGACACAGAATAGCCACTGAGCAATCCTCCATCCATGCAGTGCTGAGATTTGGCCCATGGGTGTCTCTCTTTTTCTTTCCAAACGCCGGCTTTGACTGAGTTCTTGGGCCATATCACATTTGTGTACCTCATTCTCAGTCATGCTGTTCATCAGCAAACAGTGCGCTCTTGATGACCACTGAACCCCAAAGTCTGTCCCTGTAGTCATTTCATACGTACATCTTTTAGATGACAGGATTCAGAGGGTCATATAAACAACCAAAAAATAGATGTTAATAACAATCTCCTACGTGATTCTGCTCACTAATGCAAAGGTTCTTCATTTTCTTCCAAATTGCACGTTTGCTCCGGTGGAAAGCAGGGCCGGAGTGGATCTTGCTGATGGTGATTGCATGTCTAGCTACACTTAGCTGTGGATGCAGGACGCCCTTCTGGCCAGAAGGTGGTGTAGAATTACATCCATCCTTAATGTTAACTCCAGAGAGCTAAGCAGAAGGACAGTGGGTTAATCCTGTACACTTTGAAGGGGTTGAAAGAGAGCACGTTGCCTTGCTGTGTGTCATAGTTGAAGTAGTGGTGAAGTCGACTCACGAGGTGGTGCCTCAACTAAAAGAGGCAAGTTTTTCCAAAGAAACAAACAATATTCAAATGTATTTTTGTTTTTATATGCGGCAGTGTCTCATCTTCTATTCCTGTAGGAATTCTCCTCACAATTTCTTTTCCACAGTATTATGTTTGTCCCTGGTGCTTTCTTTCTAACTGCATGCTAGCAGAAAACTTTTGGTGTAGAGTAACATTACCATTATGTCCTGATTCCAATTTAAGTCTGTATGCATTTACGTTAATTTCTTACTCAGCTAAATTTGGTAGAACTCTGTGTATACCGCATGCACAAATAAGTGTGGGTAGAAAAAGATTATAATAATGTCATTTGTAATAATATCAATCGTAATAATAATAAATTTCTTTACAATTTCTTTAGGATGATGTGGCTTTAAAACAAGATACAACCAACCCAAACAATATTTAGTGTCTAATTTCAGGTACTTCACCTTCACTTTTTGAGATTTATGTTACATGCAGTGTGAAAGGTGCAAAACACATACACCTGTGTTGAACAAAGGTGAAGTACCATTTGTTGATAATGTGGTTATGTCTGGCCCAGAAAGAAAACAAATTGATCATAAATTGTGATGGCAATTACAATGGATTATAGAAACTCTCAGAGTCCCTCTCTTCCTCTTCCTCTTGCGTTCTTTCTCTCTCGCTCTCTCTCGCTCTCTCTCTTGCTCTGTGTTTTTCTCTCAGCGAGCATGAAATGAATCTGAATTTGAGCCAGCAGGCGTCTCTCCTCTCTCCTCTCTGCTCGGTGCTGCTCTCTCCATCCCCTCTTTCATCCAGACAGCACTGTCAGCTTCAGTCCCGTAGCTTGCGGACCACGCGAGCTCTGGAAAGGCACCGGACGGCCTTTAGACCCCAGCAGCAGGGCAGTAGTTTGCCAGTGGGTACACTGTGGGGGCTCGGTGTGGAAGGTCAGCCAGGCTTATCTTGGAGAAGTGGATTTATGCAGGAGGGAGACATAGAGGGCTGCCTCAGAGTGCTTCTGAAGAGTGGCTTTAGCAAGAAGCTCCTTGCCTGTCCTATTAAATCTCTACTTTGTTCTATTTCTCTTAGCTGGTTTGCCTTTCTCTTTATACCGCTCTCTTTTTTAGCAGGTCAGGGTATCATATTTCACTTGGCACGACTGTTAGAAGCCGTGTGCCTTGAGCTCACTCAATTGTGGATTATGAGAAATATTAGAAACCTCAATCTTCAGTTTACAACTATTTGCATGCTCAAAGACCACAGCCTTGACAGCTTTTTGTATAAATCGCTCTGTCGTCTCATTTGTTCCAGCAAGTTATGCTGTAAATAATAATGTAAATTATCATTTTATTTATGAGATTGGAGTGAAACAAGCTACATGTGAAAAATTCAAGGATAAACTTTTTTTTAATGTGGGTTCAGTTAATAATTATGAGCCAACAAAAGTGCCGTCGTCTTCATTGCAAATCTGGTCATTGAACTGCTTGAGGAAAGTCTAAATAAATTGGAAGACGATGATAGAAATGATTTGAAACAAACATGAACTGAACTCAACAAGACACGTGACTTTGCGTCCTCTTTTTTTTCCTGTTATGGTTCTACATATGGACGTTTATTTCGAAATGAGTCTCAGAGAAATTAAAATGCCAACTCTAAAAGATCTGGATATTATCATTGTGGTAGATATACAGGTTTTGTAGACATATTGAAGGACACTTGATGGAGGTTATAGCACATGAGACTCGAGCAGCTCAGGTAGTGGTTGAGATGTGTGCAGTTCATCATGCAATTTTAAAAATATATTTGTTAAACATTTGTTATCATTATCTCAGAAATTCTAGTGTGAAATTCAAATACACCTGAATATCACAAAATTTTAAACATTTTAGTTAAACCGTAAGACATGCACTATCCTAACACACACAATGTTAATTATTTTTGCCGCTTAATGACTAAGACCTGTTATTGTCTTCATTAGAGTCTTAATTAAAGTCCGTTATTCATTATACATAATGGCTGCTATGGATTCAATTATGTAGTACATACAGAATGTTTTGATTTATATTAGTGATTAGATTGTGGTAATTATATTTCTATTTGAGAAATGTAATTTGACAAAATTGTATTAGTTAATATAACTGATGAAATAGAAAGCTATTGATACTGGAGCCAGACCTCTGGGTGCTAAAATAAGTGAGCATTTACTATGTTGTGTTAAATCTTGCACATTGTTACCATTGTCATGTTCATCTCAGCTTCCTATCTTCATAGCAGGGCTCAAGGTCAGAGTGTGGATGTAAAGTGGTATGTAATTATATTCCTTTATTTTGTAGATTTGGTACTATAACATTTTAAAAGCGATCATGTGGGCCTGGTTGTTTGACCTTTAAAATGAGGATCGTCAAGGCTAGAAGGAATTATCTATTTGTTCAACTTGGATGGAATAATGCTTTAAAGACGCCATTGGTAATTATTAGCACCCTCTGCTGACAAGATCCTCCCTCAAAGTTTTCTGAGATAACTTTGTGAGTGACTTTAAGGAAAAGTGGGCAGTTTGGAGGATGGGCCTGGAGCTAATGCTGGGTCAGAAAAATATACACAGCAGGCTGAAACAAAAACATAACAACACATGTTATATTGCAGTATGGCAAACTGCAGTTTTTCTCTAAGGTATCTATATTATTATTACAGCTCTAGAAACACTTTTGAACATTACAAATGGCACCTTTAATATAAACTATAACTATAACTAGAGCTCTTCTCGTTCTCTTTCTCTTTTTTTCTTGATGCATCTTTCAACGCTAGCCTCGTGTCACGCTGACTCTTTCCGGCTTCACCATGACACACCACATTGCTCTGGCACGGAAATTGAAATAATGATAATGTGTCCCTCTGACTGCATCAAAGTATTGCCACTTCAAAAAAAAGCCGGGAGGCATGAAATGCAAATGACAATGTGGAGCAGATGGATCGAGTGCCATCGCCTTGCCCCCACTGAATCTTAAAGGAGGCGCTCGGTGTGTGTGTGCATGCATGTGTGCAGGGTGTCAAGGGGCGTTTGCAGGTCGTCCTCGTCTCCTCGGTGCTCAATTGGATCATATCTGATGTGGGATCCTAAATTGTGTCTGGCAGTGAAAATGTACCTAGGCACGACTCTTGCTTTGCACGTTCTGTTTTTGCACGTTGAGGTCATTAACCTCCTAATGGAGCCAGCAGCAATTAGCGGCTAATCAGACTTCTGTTTTGACTGCCTGCTTTACAGTTTAGATCCAGCCAAGACAACACTTTTCCTCCTGCTGGATTACCTCCAGATTGTGTGTGTGCATGTGTGTGTGTGTGTGTTTGTTTCCCTGGTCAGGTGTCTGTGATCATAAATGCTGCTGTTTCTACTTACATACATACATATATATGTACACACACACACAGACACACACACACACACACACACAAACGCACACACACACACACACACACACATACACACACAGATATATATATATACACAGGCTGCTCAACCTGCCTAATATCGTGTAGATCCCCCTGTGACCAAAAACAGCTCTGACCCGTTGACTCCACAAGACCTTTGAAGGTGTGCTGCAGTGTTTGGCACCAAGACATCATCAGCAGCTCCTTTAATTCCTGTAAGATGCGCAGTGGGGCCTTTATGGCTCAGACTTGTTTGTCCAGAACAACCCACAGATGTCCAGTCAGATTGAGATCTGGGGAATTTGGAGGTCAAGTCAAAACCTTGAACTCTTTGTCATGTTCTTCAAACCATTGTGTTTCAACATTAAGGGAGCATTATGCTAGCTGAAAGAGGCCCTGACATTAAGGAATACCATTGTCATGGATGGGTGTACTTGGTCTGCAGCAATTTGTAGGTAGGTGGTGTGTGCCAAAGTAACATCTACATGGATATGCCTCTGCTGGCTTCCCCTCTTCATAGCGCTTCCTGGTGCCAATCTTTCCCGGAAAAGTTATCCTCCTGGCTGTCCACATGATGTAAAAGAAAACATCAGACCAGACCACCTTCTACCATTGCTCCACAGTTCAGTTCTGGTGCTCATGTGTCATTATGTTCTTTTGATACAGGGAGCAGCATGGGCACTCTGACCGGTCTGGAGCTACTTAGTCTCATACACAGCAAGCTGTGATGCACTGTGTGTTCTCCATCTATACCGCTTTATCCGTCTGGGTCGCGGGGAAGCTGGAGCCAATCCCAGCAGACTTCGGGTGAGAGGCGGGGTACACCCTGGGCAGGTCGCCAGTCCACCACAGGGCCGACACAGACAAACAGCCACACA
>JAQQZX010000003.1:7759703-7769730 GCA_030068355.1 Notoglanidium maculatum
CGCACAGAAAGGCACCCTGGGTGACCCGGGGATCGAACCCAGGACCTTCTTGCTGTGAGGCGACAGAGCTAACCACTACACCACCATGCCGCCCCTGTGTTTTCTCATACCTTTCTATCATAGCCAGCATTAACTTTTCAGCAATCTGTGCTAGAGTAGGGGGATCTGATCTGTGGGATCAGATCAGATGGCCGTTGTTCTCCAAGCACATTAAGGAGTGCTTGTTAACTAACTAACTAACTAACTAACATTAGTGTTACATTTTAATGACAGCAGCAGCTGAATGTTCCATATCTGTATTATCAAACTACTAGTAGAGGTAATGCTATGTTCAGACAGAGCACCATGTTTACAGTTGGATTCCATATGTGTTCCGCAATTTTTATAGTAGTTATTATTTTTGAATACTGATAGCTCTGACTTCACAAGTTGTGCTGTGAAACTGATGTTTTCAGTTATGGAATTTAGCTTGTTGTTGATGGTTAAGAGTAATTCTTGTTGTATGGAATATGTTCCTGGTCAGTTACCAGCACATCTGAGGGGAATGTTGATATCCTCTATAATTGTGTCTTATTTCAATTGTCCGTATTAGAAACAAGCATTTCTATCTCACTAAATAATAGCCTCAGTGATTATAGCTAACCTCTGTGCTTGGTGTTCCTTTTTTTCCATTTCCTTACCAATAGTTTTCTCACAATGTTTACCATATGTCCAAACAGACATTTTACAAAATGGTCTCTGTCTTCTGAATGGTATAAATGATTTGGCTAAAAGTATGTGGACACCTGACCATCACACCCATATGTGTTTGTTGAAAGTCCCATTCCAGAATGAGTCTCCTTTTGCTTTTATAATAACCACCACCCTTCTGGGAGGACTCTTCACTAGATTTTGGAGCTTGGCTGTGGGGATATTTTGAGCTTATTCAGCCACAAGGACATAAGTGAGGGCAGGTGAGGAGGTCTGGAGTGCAGTCAGTGTTCCAGTTCATCTCAAAAGTGTTCAGTGGGGTTGAGGGCAGGGCACTGTGCAGGACACTCGACTTCTTCCAGTCCAACCTTGAGAAAACATGTCTTTGTAGACCTCAATTTGTGCACAGGGGCACTGTCTTAGTTCCAGTGAAGGGAACTTATAATACTACAGCATATAAGACATCCTATACAATTATGTGCTTCCAACTTTGGGGCAACAGTTTTGGGAAGAACCACATATGGGTGTGATGGTCAGGTCCACATACTTATGAGCCATAAAGTGTGATTAGTATTATGGGAATATTACAGGTACATAAATAAAATAATCATTTTAAAGATAATACTGTATATAATATAAAAAATGCAAGCCCAGTAAAAACTATGAATATACAATGTATACCTTATGTGAAAAGATCACTGATATACACCTTCATATCTCTCTCCTTGCACATATAATTGTGTGTAAATATATCTTATTCTTTATCTTTATACTTTTTTTATTGACTTTATTTTCTGCTATTGAGATTTTTGTTTCATTTTATTTCATGGGAAATGGAAATCATTTTCCTTTTGTAACATGTCTTTTTTAAGTAAAAAAAAAAAAAGTTTAAGAAATAAAACAAGCAAGCAGTCAGAGCCTATATCCGATATCATTATATACGACATGATTTTATTGAATGCTGTTTTTCATGGTGCTCAAAGTCAAAAAACACGAGACGTTTAGAGGTAGGAATAAACTCTGCCTGCTGTGTCTGTGGGTGTGTGTGTGTGCTTTGATGGAAGAAAAAAAAAAAAAAAGATCAATGCCATCACCAATGACGACAACAACGAAAATAGTTTTTGAAGTATTTGTTGAATTATGTGGAATATGATCAGGAACATGCAAGTCCAATAAACAGAGTATAAATTCAGTGCGAGTGTGTAAGTGTTGGGCCTTCATGTGTATGTGTTGTGTGTGTTTAATTATTGCTGTGGGAAAGGCACGAGGTGGCGGGGCTGGAAGTGAGAGTAGTTAACCAGCACCAGGCTCTGAACTGGCCTGTCAGAGGAGGGCTATAATGCATTAAACGGGAGGCAGAGAGAAACAAATTATCCTGGTGTCTTTGTGTTGTTCTTGTCTCTCTCACACTCTTGGTGTTATATATTTTCACACCTCAGTGAATCCACCCTACACACACACATACACACTCCCCCACTCAAGCTTTCTCATGTGCCTTGCCATGCACGCTCTCTCTCTCTATCTCTCTCTTTCTCTCACCCTTTCTCTCTCTCGCTCCCTCTATGTCTTTTGCTCACCCTCTGTTGTTCTCTTTCTCTTCGCAGCCTATCTCTCTTTTTCACTCTTTCGCTTTCTTTTGCTGCACTTGTACATGCGTTCTCTCTTTTTTCATTCTCATCTAGCGCTCCATCTCTCTCTCTCTCTCTCAGGTCATGTTGCAGCAGCTCCAGTAAAAATAATAGGGCGGAAGGCGTGAGGTTGTTATTTGCATAGAAATAGCATGACGCCCCAGGCAGCTTGGGAGAAGGACACAGAGATCATTTGTCTAAAATTTTAATGAAAACTTTTGCTGAGACAGAGATTTTTTCCCCCACCTCCACACCCCCCCCCCCCATTTCCCTCCCCTTCCACCTTCCTGCCTTGCCTCCCTTCAATCCCTGCTGTACAGTGTTCACCCCACCCTGTCTTCTCTTTCCCCATGGTGAATTAACGCAGCTCGATTTAAAATTAGATGACACATCGCAAATCGTTGCATGGTAGGACGCAATAACATGTAAATTTCAATTTGCAGACTGTAATAGAAGTGTGTGTTTGTAGCTCTGCTGAATTGGGGGGTGAGAGAGGGTGGGGTGTTATATCCTGAGCTGGTCACAAACATCCCGGTGCAGAGCTTTTATTTGGGTGGCTTTCTGTGCACAGAATGCATTATAGATAGAGCAGAGTCATTTTTCATTTTGTTAAACACACACCTACAATAGCCACACATTCTCCCAGTGATGGCTGGGGATTAGTAACTGAATCTAGGAATCATATAGGCATGCTTGCCATAACTTCTTTGCCAAATATTGGGCTTGGGGTAGGCTGGGGAGATGCTGGGTAAATGATTTTAGGTTAAGATTATGAGATTTTACACTGGATATTTAGTTTCAGTTGCTTTAAAATACAGAAGCTCTAACGTTTAGACTTAATTCTATAAGTCAGATTGCAGATGTCATGTATTTAAATGTATTAAAGTAGACTTTGCATATTTCTATTTGTTACAAAAAAGGGTAATAAGATGTAACATTTAGGGTACAAACACCTGTCAGTGGGGCAGCACCTTCTACATCTGTTGTTTCTTTAGTTCAGAGGTCTTTAAATATTGGGCTGAAACTGAAATGCTGAAAAATACAATGACAGTAATGAACAATCTGGCTGTAGTTCAGCGACTTCATTTTTAGACATGAATCCATGGTTTCTGAAGAAGATCCTGTGCTGAGATTTCTCGTGGCCAATTGTGTGTTTATGTAAATTATTTACTTGACATCAGAAAAAGAAAAAGTTTTTAAGATGCATAGATTTTTTTACATTTACTCTCTTGTCTAATTGCAAAAGAAAAACAAATAATAATTCTATAATAATAATAATAATAATAATAATAATAATAATAATATAATAATGACGAAACAGAAAAATTCGATTCAAAGCAAAGCTGAAAGCTGTCTCATTTGTTCAGAGTTCAAGACACTAGTTAAAGTGGTCATGTGAAGCACTAGTGTGAAGCAAAACATAACCATTTCGAACTGATGTCTTATTTATAGACATGAACAAATCACTGTTTAAGCATTACAAGGTGACTGTTTTTACCATTCATTAGTTGAATTTCCAGTTATCTAGTTTATTTCCATCACCAGGAAAAGTGAATGTTCTTTAGAGCAAGAAACCATGTTTGATTCCCTGAGAAACTTTTGAAAGATTTTGAAACATTTGGTGAAAACCACAAAGAAATAAAGAATCGTTTTCCACCATAAATGCTTTATGCATTATATGGAAGGTACTTTGTGGCAGAAAATGTTTATAGAGTTGGGACACCCACGTAAATAGTTAAAGAACCATTTTAGAGCTTCATAAATAGGTCTTCCATGGCATTGATTTATTAAAACTTTGCACTGACTTGTCCACCATGTAGTCACTGGACGATCAGCTGCAGGGTTTGGAACTTTAAAGGAGCACGACAGATGAAATACCACTGTTGCATTTTTTGTACATTTAAATTGTTTATGTCTTTGGGGAACAAAAGAATGTTGGTTGAGTGTGCTGGAAAACTCTTCCTGCACTGCCATGGCGCTAGCGCCCCTGGTGTGTGTGTCTCCTCTCTGCGCTGTCCTTGGCACGGTGTGTGTGACAGCAGAAACCCGGCTGGCTGTCTGAGTGCCTGTGTGGCTGATATGCTTGGACAGGCATGGGGCAGCATGCCAGGCCTGTGCCAGTGGCCCCCTTTGACCTGCTGACACACAAACTGATGCCATCCACCTCACCAGCACCCCAGTACACACACACACACACACACACACACACACACACACACACACACACACACACACACAACATGCATGGTCTGTCCTGTACACAGTGTACAGAGACGAGTATGACATTTGGCTCAGTCTATGTTTATGGCTCAAGGATGTGGAACCTCTCATGGACCAGTGAGTAGTACAGAACTGCACTGGGAATTGGAGAACTGGGATTTGTGGAAATTCAGTAGGTATAAAGTATTAAAATATGTGTATTTGCCACAGTGTTATTCCATCATTGTCATTCTATCCAACAAGAGTTGCCAGACTTGTAGCTTATATATAAAATTGGGCTAATTTTGGAACAAGGTTGTCAGTAGAAATGGCAAGTCCGTGGATATATTCTGCCACCACTAAATCAGAATTAAGATCTAATCAGCTTCCACAAACAAAAGCTATAGCAAACAAAGGGAACATGGAAGTGCAGCCAGTGTATATGTGGTGTACAGAACCTTTTCGGTATAGTCGGAACTATACAGATATTATAGTTGGCAATCAGACATGTGTGCACACCACAGTGACCTTGACTGCCATAAAGAGACTGAAAAACACAGGCGTCTCTCTTTTTGCATGTTTTCAGATCTTTATGTGCCATTTTTAGCTCACCTGGAAATTTAGCTTATATTTGGCAACCATATATCTAACTCTGAGTCAGTGTTATGGTACTGTACAGTTCCAGCAATAAGTTCTTCTGATACTTATATTTCTGATAAGTGAATACTTAAGCAAAATACCCTTTTATGTCATTTTTAGTTGATGATCATAAGCACACAGCAAATCATTTGTGTCTAGCTAGCAGACAAAGCTGCTATAATCTTCTTGAATTGACAATATAACAGCAAGTTAACATTTGTGGTTCAGGAGCATTTTAGAAACCCTAGAAACAATATAACTTATTGACCTTTTGATAATTTAGTGCATATTAGCATGACTTCTGAGGGATGCCTAGCGTTAGCATCAGCTATTATCCACCAGACTGCTAACATTACCTTTATCAAGTGAAGTGGCACTAATGATCTCATAAAAATGTGGTTCTGCATTTCTGTATTTGCACTGAGAATGAAAATAAATTATAAATGTTATTCAGGGAGTCCTTGTCAAATATAAATGCTAATGTCAGTCCGAGTAGGCTTGTTTTGCCATTACCTAGCCAGGAAGCTAAACAAAACCATTACAGAGACCAAGAACATTATCAAGACGACATTTCCACATACTCGTTTATTCCTTGCAGAACATTATGAGTGTTCCTTGTGTTCCTTGTTCTCTTTTAGAGGTCAGTATGTTATAGCAGTGTGAGAATAGTCAGGACTGTGTCCCCCCTCCCACACCCTGTCATGGTGTTCCAGTTCTGCCTTTGGCCACCCCTCCTCGCTTGCTCCTGTAATCTCCTGACACACACACACACACACGCACACACACACACACACACACACACACACATACTTTCATGTCCTGCTGAGGCAGCAAGGACTGCTGGGTGCTCCAAGACACTGGCACAGTGGTAGGCAGCACCCAGGCAATGGTGGATTGGGAATCTCCAATACCCCCTGTGGTGCCTGCTGTGAGGCAGCCCCCCCTTTGTCAAGAGGCTGCATTCACTTAATTAAAAGTAAGGGGTTTATCCTGATCTGGGGACATTTACCACTCCACTGAGAGAAACAGTGAGAGAAAAAAAGAGAGTGAAAGAAAGAGAAGAAAGTGCCTTAACCCAAACCTCTCCCATGGAGGATTATTAATGTGTCGCCTGTGTGTGCGTGTGTGTGTGTGTGTGTGTGTATGTGCATGTGTGCTTGTGTTTGAGTACTTGTGATGGAGTGTGTCTCTTTTCTCCCTGGCTTTCTGCTGTCAAGGTGACCGTGTTGGCTGCCACAGGCCCCGGGCAGCACTGACAGCTTTAGGAGCGTGACCGAGATTTGTGGCCAAGCACATAACCAACGGAGGTAATAAAAGAATAAATGATGGTTAAAGAGGTTAAAACAAAGGGTGAAGCCGCCACCTCTGCCGCTCTTTGCTAACAAAAATCTCCACCTGGCCTCCAGCCTACCCCTCCCTGAACCCACTCCACCTTCAACCTGCACCCCATGGCATGATGGGAAGCTAGGTTAATGAGGCCTGTAGGTCAGGGGTCAGACTAGGAGTGGAAATGAGTTCGCTGGCCCCAGAGCCATCTTTCACAGACCTCTCTGTGCTCCTCCGACACACATACTGTTGTTTACACATGAACTCCGCTCCCCCACATGCACATGGACACACATTCAGCTAGATGCAATCATTTAGATGTTGTGTCACTTTGTCTTATGGACAGAGCTGTTTGCGCTGGGAAAGTGTGTTCAGTGAGTCACTGCTCCTGTGTGGGAGAGCCGAGAGCCGTGACGGCGTGAGAGTGTGGGAAAGGTTCAGCGCCGGTGGTCCTGGGAGCTCAGCAGGAAATGTCGGTTATATGAGACCATTTTGTCCCAGTATCCACTGAGACGTCGTATTTAATATTCTGGGTGTAGTTACTGTCAGGTTTGATGTGTGAAATTACTTCTGACTTATTTTTATTTATGGAAAGAATGATTACAATAGTGTATCAGTAATCACACCATTCTTTATTGTATAAGTAAAAACGAAAAGTTTATTATGGGGTGGCACAGTGACACATTGCTGCCTCACAGCTCCAGGGTCCCTGATCTTAGGCTTGGGTTATCACCTGCATGTGGAGTTTTTCATCCCTGAACTCCTTGCGTCCTCCAGGTCCTCCAGTTTCCTCCCACCTCCCCAAGACATGCAGATAACAGGACTGTATATACTAAATTATTATCCTTAAGTGTGACGGAGCTTTTGGATGTGTGTGCATAGTGCCCTGTGGTGAACTGGCATCCTATCTGAGGTGTATTCCCATCTTACACCCGGTGCTCTCAGGATGGGCTCAGGATCCACGACAAGTGTGACCATGATGAAAATTATATCACTTCCAGAAAAAAAAAACACTTTCCAGGTAGATTTTTGTACCTAAGGTACTATCGCTGTCCTTAAGATCCAATTATGGAGTTTAAATAAGCTTTTAAGGTAGACTACATCATCTTGCTAAAATCATCTAACTAAAATTACAAAATAAATAACTTTGACGGGTCCACCTAATAGCCAGCATTTCAGGTATCAGGTAAGCTGCGCTGTACTGTCTACAAGGCAAAAGGTTTCTTCTTCCCCTCCTCTTCCCCAGTCAAACTTCTTGTCTTTTGAAAAGCATATATGCTTTATGAGCTGGTTTTTAGGGAAAGTGACAGAGCTGAACAGCTTCAGCTGGGGGAGGAGCTAATCGCTGGGCCAGAAAAATGTGAACTGGAAGTAAAGAAATTTGTAAGAGCCACTGCACATGAGTGTTGCAAATCACATTATTTCTAAGGTGTGTTCAAATTTGTATAGCTATTATATGTGTAAAAAAAACAACAACAACTGCACCTTTAATGGTATATGTTAGGAGTATACATTAGGTTTTTTATACATCTTTTTTTGACTTCTGTTTATTGATGCAGTACAAAGCATTTTATATGTCCTACATTACTTTCCAAACAAAAAAATTAAATGTTACAGAAAAAAATGTTTGCATGACAGTAAAGAAATCAGCATATTACAAAGCAGTCTACGTTTTTGGACAAAAAAACCCCAAAAACATAATGAAGGCTATTTTGCATGATAAATAAATAAATAAATAAGAAAATAACACATATGTAACAAAGTCTCCAAATGAACTATGGCAGATTCTCCAAGTTGGTCAGTAAAACTTATTAGTTAATTTCCTTATAAAACTGCACAAATTGCACCTGAGCAACGGGTTAATATATTGACTTTGTTTAGTTTATTAATGTTTACTGCTCTTTATCATTCTTTTAAATGTAGAAACATCACATTTCATTATTTTTGAAGGCATTTTTGCTTGCATGTTCAGTTCCTGTAAAGGTGTATGTGACTCAGTGCACACTAACTCTCTTTCTGTCTCTCACACACTTTCGCTCAGTATGGCTTCTCAGTAGCAATGAGAAGCCTCTTCCTAATCTGACCTGTCGATGCTCAGGAACAAAGGGGTGTCAGGCAAGAGAACACCCCAGTATTAATACACACTGGAGGTTACTTTCCACCTCTGTGTGACCCGCGGCTGATGGAGTGCTCTTTAATACCCAATCGACACTATTGACGTCCCACAGGACGCAGGGCCTGCACAGCCCCAGAGCCACCCCACTGTGTACGCTTTATTGATCCTGAGCCCTGAGCACCAGGCCCTGCTGACATGCACAGCATTGCTGCCTCATAATGGACTGATTACAAGGCAGATTACAAGACAATGACGAGATAGCACAGCCTGGAGGGCTCTTTACTTCCTCACTGTCTCACCGGGCAGAGGAGTGGAGAAGAAGAAGACATCAAGTTCCATTTAAAGGGTCAAAAGGATGTTAAAGAACTAAATTGTCAAAAATTAGAAAACGATTGAATGTTATGTATAGATAAAAGAATATAAAGCTGATTATTTACTAACCAATTCAGACCTATATTTGGACAAATTTTAAATTTATTAACTGCTCCACTGGGCAAATGGAAACTTCATTGTGCTCCCCAGTCTCATCTTTTGGTTACCCAGAAACCTATGCTGTAGCTAAGACAATGTAACAAAATATGGTAAGGTTCTTTGTTTGTTTAATTGCATTAATATAGACTAAATGAGATGAACTGAATGTAACCATAGTCCTCTTCCTCTTCTATCAAAGTTTCTAATATAGCACAAATATATGCAACCTTGACGAAAAGTCAGCATGTCTATGAGCTGTTGTGTTTTCTCACATTACTCATACTGTCTGACTTACATCTTTATTTTTTTCACAATGTCTTTACCTGCAAGGTAACTGCATACAGAGCTTTGCGCTGCACTTTATTTGGCTTTGTATGTTTCAGATTCTCAAAAGATTGATTATTTGTCATTCATTCAACCAAATATATACTATTATATACAATATACAATTATATATACAATATATATTTTACGGATTGGCTCCAGCTTCCCCACGACCCAGATGGATAAAGCGGTATAGATAATGGATGGATGGATGGATATATATTTTACATGTTGTAAAAATGGTTTCACTATAAACCATGTCATTCCTCAGTCCATGTGTGTGGTGCAGCAGAAGGTGGAATTATGTATGAGTAGTGTGTGTGAGGTGCACCCCACAACTGTGACTTTAAACATACACACCAAATGAAAACCATTGTTTGTGAAAGTCAGTTGGAAGTAGGGTTTTTATTTCTCTGCTTATTAAGCCTACTTGTTTGCCAGGTAACTGAGAATAAAAACTAATATCCTGGACATGAAATCTGCTTGTCCCAGGAGCCCAGGCTACAGATTTATCCACCTCTGTATGGCCTTGAAACTTTTGTGTAAGTTGCAGACAGACTATATACACACGTGGACAAAATTGTTGGTACCCTTCAGGCAATGAAAGAAAAACTCACAATGGTCACAGAAATAA
>JAQQZX010000003.1:7769830-7781464 GCA_030068355.1 Notoglanidium maculatum
CTAAGTCTGAAATAAGATACTCCAAACATAACTCCACACATAAGTGAAATGAGCTATATAGGTGTCTATAAATTTGTAAAATTTGATAAATTTGTTATCTGCAGTACACTAGTCATGCTCTCAAGCAATGGCTGTGCATGGGCAAAATTAAAATAAAGGATCAACAATTCACTTCTCCAGTCAATCAGTCATTCAGTGAGCAAAAATGCCTGGTCTAGGTAATAAGAAATACAACGTTAATTTCTTAAAACAATGGCAATTCAACAAATTATATTACTGAAATATGTCTGAAAAAGAAAATAAGTGCCATACATACTGTATCTTTACATTCTGTACATATTGTCATGCATCTTTCTGGAATCTCAATTTGTTTAGCATCACCTGGATAGAAAGGCTTGAGCAAATTTATTTTGTAGACTACATGGTCACTCTTTAACAGCTCTGATGTTCCAGGTGACTTCACTTCCGTAATCAACAAAAACAGCTGCAGTGTTGGTGTGGAGTGTGGAGTGAGTTATGACTGAACTGGAATCCATGTTGATCTCTCCAGCGCACCACGTGTCCTGCACTCAAAGGTAGCGAGAGAAACAAATTAAATGTACTTAGTGTTGAGGACATAGTGGAAGTAATCGGACAGTGCAAGCTTTCAGTCTCGCAAGCCTGCCTGTAGGGACTTACAGTCCTTTCTTTTAGAGTATTTGTTCAATTTCAAGCCCCAACACACCTGACTGCTCCTAACACCTAATGAGCCACGAGTCTGATGATTTCCTGATTTGCAGCCCCTGTATCTGAAACACTAGCTGTGTCTCAAATCTTAGAAATATGTTATATATGTGGTGGCTTGGGAAAACCTTTTTGATATTTTCTACTATATATAGTTATAAACTTTCCTGAACTTAAATTTGTCTCTCTTTGCATGGATCAACTTTTAAGTGGTTTTTTTAAATGAAAACTTTCAAATACTAACTGTTTTATGATGAACAATATCCTTCCCCTTTGTTTTATGTTGGATGTTGGGACAGGGTAGAGCACCACTGCACCATGTTTAAATAATTTTGCACATATAATACACTATTAATAATTTTCTAGTTGTGTACACATTCATGTACAGTTACGTAAACTCAGAAATGGCTAAATTGGCACATATTGTAAGTATGTACCTAGTCCTGGTTGTGTGGGTTGTTGTGCCTTTGCGAAGAAAGAATCCATGTTTCACTTTAGGTTTCTTGTCAACGGAAAAGCACAAATAATGTAAAACTGTACTGCAATTACTGGTACCACTTTATGTGCACAGTCCACAGTAGACCATTTATAGACAACAACCCATCTATACGCACTCTATGGACTTGCAGATTATTTGAATAGTTAAGTTGCTAGACTGGTTCATGACAGTATATAGATGGTTTGTAGAGTGTATCCATTGGACAATCCAAATAGAGTGTTACCAGCCTTTCTAAAACATACATATCCATCGATATCTCCACTTGATCCCCATCAATCAGACTGGCTTGGTTCGGAGTTCAGTGACTGTGTAAAGTCACTGGGCTGAAGTTGCGGGCATGCTGAAGTGCACAGTGGCCGGGTGATTGATGGAGCGTGCTGATGCTGTGGTGCACCCCACTGCCACTGGCATATGGAGCCTGCATGTAGAAGCAGCTGTGCTCCCACAGTGCCATAGAGAGGGCATAGGGGCCATTGGGGAGGGGGGGGGGGGAAGGGACCAACACCCACCTACTGCCATCTCCCAGACCTGGTGTTCAGGAGAACCATTATGATCCATGTCTCGTTACCATAGACCAGAATGGATTCACGGCACATTCAATTCTGTAATATTAATATAATAAAACTTCAAAAGTGAAGAATTTGAGTTTGAGTTGATCGTGCCTGCCTGGCTGTCTTGCCTGCTTTACTGGTTGAAAACTTTCTTAAGCTTGAATTTGTTATTCAATTCAACTGTAATGTGATGAAGATATTAAGGCAAACAATCGAAACAACACATCACTGCTGGCATCACTTTAAGTGTCACTGTGACCCAGCTTTGACTGA
This sequence comes from Notoglanidium maculatum, assembly GCA_030068355.1. Classification (NCBI taxonomy): domain Eukaryota; kingdom Metazoa; phylum Chordata; class Actinopteri; order Siluriformes; family Auchenoglanididae; genus Notoglanidium; species Notoglanidium maculatum. The sequence continues at coordinate 7,771,877 of JAQQZX010000003.1, forward strand.
CAAAATGAAACTAAAGTCCTAGCAACTCTTGGAGTTAAATGAGCTTTGTTCTTGTTATTTTTCATGATCTGTAAGCAGGAAAGTTTCTAGCTATATGAGGTATAAGCTATAAGCAGTTGCTTAGAGCCACCGACCCACCGAATGCGAACGCATTATTCAGATGGATAGTAAATAGGTGCACTATTTGTTTGTAAGCTTGGCAGAAAGGTTCGCAGGGCATCAGGTTGAGGCTAGAGATGTGCATCACTTTCATGCCGGCACAAGCAGTCATAGGTGAAGCCCACAGGACAGACCGTGTTCATTAACATGAAAGTGTGGCACTTGATGCATTTACAACATCCTTAGTAATTGGCTATTCAGGGTCACAATACCTTAAATTTGACTAGTAGTTCATTACTGGGGTTCAGGCTTTTGCACAAGGCCCAAATGCAACCTGAGAGGTATGTTTGAGGTGGTGGCCCTCTCTGTAAGCATACACATTCCATGATAGGGAATTAGCAAGGTTGCTTGAAACAGTTAAAAAACTCAACATCGCAAATTCCCAACTATTCACACAAAAGCCAACTCTAATGAAAAGTTACCAATGGCATGCTCAGATGCTACATGACCCTTTCTGGTCGAAGTGCATTTCCGCAACTCATAGTAGCCCAGTTTCTATTCAACACCCCCACTGCTACGGCATTTACACCATGCTATTAAAATACTTGTCAGCTCATTCAAGGATAGCAAACCTTAGCAAACAAAAAGCTCCTGAATCTGGCTCATACACACAAAAAACAAGTGCATGTTGGGAGCAGACAAGCTCACGGAATCTGTATGCATTCCAGTAAATAAACGGATGCATTTAAAGCTCTTTTTAACTGAGGTGCAGTGTGGACCAAGGACACGCCTGTGAAAGGATATCCGCCGTACCGTAATGCACTGAAAGCAGAGTGACCTTGAACAATGGTCAATCCTACACCATGCCCTCATATTGTTTTATGATGAGGAGCAAAAACATCTTTGGTCAAGGTTTTCCAAAAGAGAACACATAGATTCACTTAATGCAAAGAACGATGCAGGGTAGACATCAGTGCGCGCGCACACACACACACACACACACACACACACACACACACACACACACATACACACATACCCATGCACACAAACAGCTACAATGTAATGATGTATGTCCTCAGTGTTTGAAGTTTGAAGTGCTTGAGTTTTCTAAGGGTTTAAACCATATATTTATTTATTTTTATTTACTTATTTATTTATTTACTATATTTTGGGCCAAATTTCATCTATATGATCCATATCTCCCATCAGACGAATGCTGTAGCAGCAACTTCCTAAATTAGCTGACTTTATGTTTTTAATTTAGTGTATGCTGTTAAAAGGACTGGGTGCAAAGAAAGCGAAAGACAAAAAAAAGTGATTTGTGGTGGTTAGTTCAAGCGCAGCTCCATGAGGTTAAAAGTTAAAGTAATTCATTACGGCAGATAGCGGCATGATATTCTTCATCCTGACGCCCGGCACGGGCCGCACAATCTCAGCTATCAGCCAGGAATCCCGATGAGGAGATAATAGCAGAATTGATGGTCATATTTTACAGTGGGTCATGGCGGAGCAGAGTGTAGAACATTGTAATTACAAGTTTGGTAGAAGGGAGAGGCGTTGGAGAGAGGTGGAGGGGAAGATGAGGGCTCTTTGTCTGGCCTGAGATGTGCAGCCAGGCTTAATTGAATGGTAACCTCTGAAAGTGTTGTGCTAACACAGCTGAGACAGAGGGAGAGAGAGTGAGAGAAAGGGAAAGAGAGAGAGAAGGAAGTGCTGAGTGTGGCACACTCACTCATCACGCCTGTCTGCTGCTGCCTCTGTGTGTTTGATATAGCATGGGCTCCCATCTCTCTCTCTCTCTCTCTCTCTCTCTCTCTCTCTCTCACACCACCATACACACTACTATTAACAAATTCTTTTCTTCTTAGTGTTAACATCATTAAAAGGATCATTAACATGCTATCTTGACATTTTCAAGTAGTTAAATGAAATCATTAAATTCCACAGTATTTTGTTACCTACCTATTTAAAGAGACAGCTCCCTGAAAATGAAGCACTTGTGCACTCCTTTATCTCTTGTTTTAACCACTGATTTCAAATGTAAGTGTTATTTCATCCTTATGATGAATTTTATTGTGTTTTAATATAAAGCACTGGTTAAGCACTTGACTTTTCACTGCCAACCTGCCTTAGTTATGCGATGTGACTATGACTCAATAATGCAATTTATTAAGTAATAAAGCAAACAAACCAACAAAAACACAAACCACCATCCGGATTGTGGTTCCATCACAGGAATAACCACACCAAAAGAATGGAACTTCACATTGGAGAAAAGTCTGCATTGGAGACATGCATTGAGAACGACAGAACTGATTGGGATTGCTGCTTTTCTTCTGCGTTATTGAGAAATTGCTGGTCCACATTTTAGGTATCATGGTTATACAGATAACCTCTATGCGTTCCTCCACAGGTACAAACCAAACAACCCTTTAGAGTGCTAGATGGAACTGTTTTATAAGAGTGTTGGGTAATGAGGTTTTAAGTGATTCTTTTGCATGCACATTTCAATACTGCTGATCAGTGAATCAGTTTAGTGAGTCAGTTAGTGAATCAGTGAATCAGACACTGGGAAAAAATGCCTATTTTAGGCTGGCCAGAACCTCAGTGCTGCGTGATGACAGTGCTAACCACTGCATCACCATGCTGCTGTACGAATTCCACAACATGTATTAATCATTCACTAGCTTTCCATCAGATCAGAAAACAAATAAATGCTTTGCGCTGTTCATCAAGAGAAAAGCTAAAACTCCATCAGTCCTGAATGATTTTTGTTTTTAGAGCATAAATGCTTTTATAGTATATTGTCTCTCTCACATGCTTACTCTCTCCTAGTTGACTGCTTTCTCCTGCCAGTCACCATATTGTGGGACTCCTTTCATGCATAAACTTTAGACATGATGATGTTTGACGCATCTGAGCCAGCATAGAATGTAAATGTACCAAATTTCCTGCTAAATGCTGACCGAACATCAGTCTAACAGCAACTCAGTAACCGTGTAGATCTCAAGCAGGTAGTTTGAACACTGTATCTGTGCTGTGATCTCAGCATGACCTGATGATTCATACAAATATTCATGTGAAATATCATGCGAAAACCTGGGTCTAACATTCTCTTTTCTTATAATTTCATCTGTAAGAAATCCAACTAAATCACTCTTGCGCCTTCAAATTTTATTTGAGATCAGATGTCAAAGAGACCTAGGTTTTTAGGGACACAGACCTGCCATCAAAAACTACAGAACCCAATAGTCTGCACTAGCAATAAGTCATGCCCTGTGCCCTCGTGCCCTAACCTTCCCTTGCATTTTAAAGAAATAGATTTTCTTCAGTCTTTTCATTTCTCCACTCGATCCTATTTGTCCCCCTCATCCCAGCTGAATGGATTGCTCGGTCATCACAGGCCTTTCTTTTGGAGTCTTTCTTTCTCTTTTTCATTTTCTTTTCTCCTGTCTCTTTTTTTGTCCTGTAATCTTTTTCCTTTTCTCCTGGACAGTTTCTTTTCCAATGTTCAGAGGCTAATAGTGGCTAGGAGAGCCTGCAGTTATAGGTACAGGGACAATTTTGTCCTGTATAGGACATGCTTTGTGTGTGTGTTTGTGTGTGTGTGCGTGTGTGTGTGTGTGTGTGTGTGCATGCCGTCCCAGCAAATGTCAAACCCTCCTCCTCCGAATGATGAGGCAATTTCATTTCATCTCCTGATTCTTGTATTTCTTTAATGAAACTCACAATTACCTCAATACTCAGAATAGCCTTTGCAGCTTCTGAAGGTAATGATTTTTTTTTTTTGCTTCTTTTTTTGTCTGTGTTTGGTAGACCTGGAGCTACAGGTCGCTATGGTGTTGCCCATGTCCCTGTTTTGACCAGTGGATCTGACATACATCTTTGTCACTTTGAAACATATTTCCATCCTGACTGAATGCTGCATGTGGTCTCCGTGTCTTGGTGTGTTCTCAATGAATTGTGTGCATATTTATGCATGCACAGTATTCATCCTTCTCACTGTGTCTGTATGTGTGTGTGTGTGTGTGTGAACAGATAAGTTCCGTCTCCTGGGACAGGTTTTGATATCTGCCTGTAGTGACAGTGGTCCATGATGCAGGTGATTGGCAGTCGGGTGGAATAGCTCCCTGCCATGTTTCAGGTGACGTGTGTATCTGTCGAATAGTCACCTGTCCAGAGAATAATTAAAGCTGTCCAACTGGCAAGCTGAAGACACCAGGAGTAGCTGGAGAGTTTATAACACACATAGGAGAATGAAGAATGAAAAACTAATGCCATATATTTCTCAAAGCAGGTAATTGTTCTCAACTTGTGTTCTTCATTTTTCATTGTTAGTCTTTAGTGCCGAGGTATGCAACTAAAATTTGTAAAAGTACAGTACAGTGACATAAATTTCCTTGATTACAAAGGTCTGATTGACGTTATGTTTTGTTTTACAGTGGCACTTAATGTGAAATATTGACTAGTGCCACCGACTCAGATAACACATCTGCTTTGAGTCAGGGAGAATAAACGCATGCTTCTCTGTCCACTTTGTCTTTAAACATCCTGTTTATGTTGTTGAGTTGTTTTTAAAAAGTCATGTCATAAGTTTACTAATCAGACCAGTAAATAAAATGAAAAATCTATGAAAGTCTGGTTCCAGGCTGTAACTTGGATTTAAAAGGTGTCCCCAGGAGTGTTTTATAGAAAAACCCAAAGATAAGTCTCTCTTCTTCCCCCTGGTCATATCACCTTCACAGCCACTTTACACATATTAACACATTGAAACTTTAATGGTGGTTGGGAAATATGTGCTGGATGGCACTTGTCTCAGAGGAAGCAAGTTTTAATCCTCTGGGATCTATATAGTAGTATGTATAGCATGTTTACATCTATGTTGAGAAAAATGGAGCCAGTTTAGACTTTGCATTCATATATTGCTCTCCATCTATCACTTAGAGGGGCCGGCTCAGCCTTCCCAGAATCCTCTGTGCCAAGTAGAGAGTCACTATTTTTGATGCCATTGATATTCCAAAAGCAGTCCGCAACAAACCAGCGACATCTTAGGCCGTAGATCTTAAACTGTAACATGAAATTGAAGATATTTTGTCAAAGTCTCTATACTTTCAACTGTTTTGCTATGGTTATTCTGTATGTAATGGACCAGAACCGGCCCCAGCCGTCTCTCTGGAAGCTGCAAAGGAACGAAAAGATAAGACATATTTTGTTCCAAGCTTCGACGTATGACATAAAGATGAAGAAAAAGTTTGTGATGAGTTTCAAAGGGATCACTAACAGTGAATTTCCAGAGGTTTTGCTGCACAGAGGACTAGCACATAGCAGTCATGTGCTTTCAGAACAAAAACAACGCATTGGATTCTGGGAAGGGGGAGCCAGCCACTTTATTACATTATAATGTCTCTAAGGTCTCTATAACAAAAATAAATCAGTCAGTTCTTCATCGCAGTGGTATGACTTGGTGACTTGGTATAAAACAATAGCAACAATAACAAAAAAAATCATATTTATTGCTATGGACTTTAGAGAAGCCTCTTATCAAGTCTGATGAATCAATAGTGTTGCTGAAACACATGTTGATGAGACCGTGTGAAGAGTGCTGGAGACCCATACACAGCTGTGATGATGTGTCAGCCCCCGGATGACCTTTCTCTTTCTCATCTCAGCGACCAGTGATGACTTTGCCCCTCTACCCTCCATCCTCCTTCACTATAACATCCCCTCTCCACCTCGCCATGACCTCTGACACACCAGCATGCTGTACAGGTGTGTGGTCTACTGAAAAGCACAGGCTATTTTAGAAGCAAGAGACGATGCCTCTTCTGTTCCCAAAATGAAGCTCTTTCTGAAGGGAGGAAAGGTCATGTAGTCATCTTCCTCTCAGTCAGTTTCTCTCTGAGTAGTCACTCATTTCTCCACATGCACACACACTTCACTCCATTATACTACTGCACTATTCATGGTGCTGTGTTGTTAGTGTAGCATGGTTGTGTATGGTGAGCTGTTGGGTTGCTGGAGGTTAAGCATGTAAATATGTCTGTGATTTGTAAATCTGCTGCATTCCCCCTGCTCCTCTTCTCTGACAGCCATGACAATAGGCAGGCAGGGAGTGTGTGTGTGTTTTGAAACAGGATGTCAGCTTGTGCTTTAATAGCTTTTTAAACGGAGACAGCTAGGTGTCAAACATGGCGCTGTTTAATTAATTTTGTTTGTCCTGCCAGGCTTTTGATAGTCATGAGCCGCCCTGTTGGCAGAATAGACAGGAAAGGGTGGAGCTTATGCATCCTGGGAGTGTCATGTCTGCCCCAGGTACACCCTTGGTGATGTAATGGGTACATGGTAGCAATTACTACTACTACTACTACTACTACTACTACTACTAATAATAATAATAATAAAAACAACAACAGAGAAAGTCGCTTTATAACAGAAAAAATACATTTATAATACAAAGCAAAAAATAAGATAATTTACATAGATAAAATGCATAAGAAATAAGATAAAAAAAGAAATTAAATAAAATTAGAAAGTTAGCTAAAAAGACAAAGTTAAAAAAAATATAAACATAGAGGAGAAATGTTAAACATGAAAAAAACTAAATTAAGTTACAAACAAACAACTGAAACAAAAAAGAAAGAAAGAAAGAAAGAAAGAAAGAAAGAAAGAAAGAAAGAAAATGATGTATACAAACACAAATAAATAAATGAAAAATACTTGAATGAATGAATGAATAAATAAACAAACAAGCAAGCAAATAAATAAATTAATGAATAAATAAGTAAATAAAGCTTTTAGAAGCTGCTGCTGGTCACACTTGATCAAATACAAAAATTCGTGGAATTTTCTTGATCTTGGGACTAAAATAAAATAAACCTTCACGAACTAACTGCTCCGACCCTTTGGCCCTTCTGTTAGGATAACCAGTAGTAGTAAATACAGCTAATAGAGCTCAGGTGTTTGGGTATTAGTGGTTGGTGTTTTTGTGTTTTTGTGTGTAATATGCATGAATCTGATGTCATGGCTAGGCCGACATGCATATTAAAGCTTGCGTGTTTGTGCTGTGCTGATGCAGATGTGTATCCACATGTGTGCACTGGGGTGTGCCTATGCTGCATGTTTGCACTGAGATGTAGCAGAGCCTCCTGTAGTGTGAGTATGCATACAGTTTAACACCCTGTCTCTGCAGAATACAAGTTTTCAGCACTCAGGGAGGGCTCTGATTATTCATAGAAAACAGAAAATGGGGCTTGCAAAAAATAAGGGTGGAGGCTGGTGTAAGTAAATAAATAAATAAATAAATAAATAATAAACAATCACAGCACTCCTCACTGCACACACAGCAAGGAGCCAATCGCTGTGTTGGCCAAACGACTTGGAAATTGTGTGTAATGAGTAGGAAAAGATTAGACGTGGCTCTTGCTAGGCTGTAAATTGACATTAGTAAAAGAAAACTCTTTACCAGGCGGGCGAAGCGTCCTAATTTAGGCAGTAAAATATATGAATGGGGGAAGGGGAAATGAGACTGAAAAAGACAACAACAAAAAGCTTACAGCTTTGCTGTGTGCACATAGTGTTTCATATTCTGTGCTGTTTTTCCCCCATTTTATCTCAGAGCTATTCAGAGTAATTGAGGATTCAGTTATTGCACTTGGGTGGATGGGCATATTGCAGGTGTTTATGTGGTTTCTATCTATCTATCTATCTATCTATCTATCTATCTATCTATCTATCTATCACTTTAATAGGAACACCTGAACACCATTCACATCAAACATCAGGATGGAGCAGAAATGTGATCTCAGAGACTTTGACCATGCAGTGGTTGTTTGTTCCAGACAGGCTGGTCTGAAAATTTCAGAAACGGCTGATCTCCTGGAGGTTTAATGCAAAACTGTCTCTACACCATGGTGCAAAAACATCTAGTGAGCGGCAGTTCTGTGTGTGCAAATGCCTTGTTCATGAGAGAGGTCAGAGGAGAATGGTCAGACTGGTTTGAGCTGAAAGGAAGGATACAATACCTCAACTACTCTTTACAATCGTGATGAGCAGCAAAGCATCTTAGAGCACACAACTTGTAGAGGACTTGAGGAGGACTGGCTGTAACAGCAGAAGGCTGCATTGGACTTCACTTCTGTGAGTGAAGAACAGGAATCTGATCTACAGTGGGCCCAGGATAACTGAAACTGGACAGTTAAAGATTGGAAAAAGATCAGGAAATGTATTTTCAACCTTCAGCTTCCTGTTCTGGTGAGCTTGTAGCCACTGTAGCCTGGAACAGATTGTATTTCACTTTCCTTATTATAAAATGTTCGTGAGCTTTAAATTCTCAGCCTCATCTTACTGAAAGTAGCTGATATATCAAATGAACAGAGTGAACTGTAAACAATGGACTTGATCCAACACCCTCAGCTTCAAGCTCTCTGGTCATTTTTGTCTCTTTTCCAGGTCATGTTCATGGGACTTATGTTCAGTTTTATAAAATACCAAATAGTCATTCATCAGTAAAAGATATATACACTATATTGAGAAACATTTCTGGGTAATAATTTAAGTATTTAAGTATCACATAATGAAACTGCTCAAAGCAGAAGCTTATATATACTCATGTATAACAAGTACATATGAAAAATTTACAAAAAGTGGACTGCTTACAAGCTGTGAAAAAAAAGTCCTAGGTCCTAAGTCCTGTTGAGTTCAAGGATTTTTCATGAATTGATATTCCAAAAAGAAATCCTAAATTAATTTAGAATTACACTATATGGCCAAAAGTTTGCAGACATCTGACTATCACATCCATATGTGGCCTTCCAAAACTGTTGGTACAAAGCTGGAAGCACTCAAGTGTATTGTCTTTAAATGTCTTTGTATGATGTAGCATTAAATTTTCCCTTCACTGGAACTAAGAAGCCCAAACCTGTTAGAGTATAAAGATGCCCCTGTGCACAAAGAGACCTGGTTTGCCAAGGTTGGAGTGGAAGGACTTGAGTGTCCTGCACAGAGCCCTGACCTCAACGACACTGAACACCTTTGAGATGAACTGAATGCACTTGTGGCAGAATCAGCACAAATCCCCACAACCACACTCCAAAATCTATTGGAAAGCAGAAGAGTGGAGGTTATTATAACAGCAAAGAGGAACTAAATCTGGAATGGGATGTTCAACAAGCACATATAGATATGACTGGTCAGGTGTCCACATATTTTTGGCTATATAGTGTACATCTTGCATCAGGGCTACTAATTAGGTAGCACTGCTGCCTCACAGTTACAGAGTCTCTAGTTTGATCGGCACGGTGGTGCGGTGGTTAGCACTGTCGTCTCACAGCAAGAAGGTCCTGGTTTCGATCCCCGGGTCACACAGGGTGCCTTTCTGTGTGGAGTTTATATGTTCTCTCCATGCATGCGTCGGTTTCCTCCCACAGTCCACAGACATGCAGATTAGGTCAACTGGCTACTCTAAATTGCCCATAGGTGTGAATGCGA
>JAQQZX010000003.1:7784000-7801582 GCA_030068355.1 Notoglanidium maculatum
CCAGGGTGTACCCCGCCTCTCGCCCGAAGATGCTGGGATTGGCTCCAGCTTCCCCGCAACCCAGATGGATAAAGCGGCATAGATAATGGATGGATGGATGGATGGATGGAGTTTTACATGTTCTCCCTGCGAATTTTTTGTGGGTTTCCTCTTTGGGGTTTCTGATTTCCTCCCACCTCAAAAAAAAAGATTCACAGATTCAATTCTCAAGGACTGTACTGGAGCAGTAAACAGCATTATTCCAAGATATTCCCTCATCTGGTGTTTTGACATTGGTGGTAGAGAGCACTGTCTTCCAAAATCTAAATAGGTGTACAACTAGATTGAGATCTAGTAGATGGGGCGGAATCACCCTAGCTCTAAGGGGACAAGCAGACCCGAACCACAGCAGCAAAATGCTCTCAGTTTTTCCTTTAATGTGTCACCTGTTGGAGGATTTAACACATTTTTCTAATGAACTATACAATATTTATGACCCAAAACAGGTGGGGATATCTTAAAATTAGCAATTGTTAGGGGATTTTGGCAAGATAGGATACTTCTCTAATCCTCTGCTCCTATCTGCTGTTATGATCGTGAATGTAGAAGTTGTCATGGTTACTGAACAGATAAGATATGATTTCACAGTTCGAATTCTGTAATAGGTAGTAAGCTGTTTTTGTAACACAGCTCCGATCTGCCGTCTTGTTTGTGCCAAACAATGTGTTTCTATGCTAATTAAACTATTAACAATGAAAGCTGTGATGTGGTGAGGCCCAAAGCAAGCATGTACACAAACACAATAGAAAAGATATGGTTTAAAAAAAAACCTTAGTGTAGGCATCAGTGATGTGGAGAAGCAGAAGTGAGAATGATGCATGGTGTGTAAGGTGTTTAAGTGCAGGTGATCCAAGTTCCTTAAAAGGGCTGGGTTTATCAGGCTAATCCATGTGTGTGTGTGTGTGTGTGTGTGTGTGTGTGTGTGTGTGAGAGAGAGAGAGAGAGAGAGAGAGAGAGAGAGAGAGAGAGTGAGAGAGTGACTGGTTAGTGTTGGCCTGAAAACGCAAGCCTAGCATCTGTTGTCTCCTGGACACACTGTATATTCATCACCTTCTACCTTCTAGCTGCTGCTGATTGGTCCTGGCTCTACCATGAGTGCACACGCACGTAGGGGCTGTCAAGTGTACTGTTGTGGTCACTGGCCATGCTGCTGATTTTGTCTGATGGGACTCCAGGCGTGTTGCAGCCTCTCTGTGAGCCCTGGCGTAACACGATAACTGTCACATCCTCTCTGATTCTCTCCCTGATCACTCACCATACGCTGTCCTGTTTCATTGCTTGGTGTTTGCCACTGTCCTAACATGGTCACTATTACCTGTTGTCACTTCCCACTGCAAGTTAATCAGTCTTATCTAATTTTTATTTATTTATTTATTTATTTATTTGGATTTCCTTAGCCGTTTCTCAATCTGTGTTCTTCTCTGCACTTGACTTCTTGCGGACTTGTGAAACATCATCAGTCACAGTCCAATTACTGTTCCAATTCAATGTTCGCACCTAGCCAAGTTCAGAGCAAATATCTGGAAGTATTCTAGCTCCATCCATTTTACTGAGGATGCATCCAGACGTGACTTGTGTGGTCTTGGGACAGCTAAGTATCCCAGAAACCATTTTGTGTCAAACAGCAGCAATGACTAAGGCAGGGGAGAAAACTTTCGAAAAAAAAATTCAAAATACTAAAATTATATAATAATTAATTATATAATAACATTGATTTCAAAATTTGCTCCAATGTTGTTTGGAGATGTCAGATCCCATTTGCGGGACAGCCAGCAAGCCTCGCTAGCTAGATAACCAGGCAGTGAGTGTTCATGGTATTCTGCGGAGGACAGCCTTATCTCAGCAAGAGGTGGCGTAATCAAGTATGCTGCTGTTCCAATTGCAAAATGACCGTACTGCATCCTCCTGTTCCGGGGAGTTTGCATTACCTAGTTGAACTTGCCAAGTTTGAAAGGACTCTTGTTTCATTTTCATCTACCTGAATTTTCACCCCTGTCATTATTACCTCCACCAAGGAGGCTATGATTTTAGTGTGGTTTGTTTGTTTGTTTATTTGTTTGTAAGCAGGATTACTCAATACCTACTGAAACATTGTGGAAGGGTGTAGCATGGGCCAAGAAAGAAGCCAGAAAAGTTTAGAACTGATCCGAGTTACGGGCCGGATTCACAAATTTAGTTAATCCACAAATGAAGTGTGCTCAACAATGCCATACATCTTCCAATCCAGTAGATGGCAGTAAGGTTCAGTAGTGACAAAACATAGCCAATGTAGAAATATGATGACTCCACTGGAGATATAGCCAGAGATATAAAATGACTGTGGTTACAGATTTGCATATCATGGTCATTAGCTCATGGGACCATGATGGGAGACAAAATGTTGTCTAGGACATCATTATTGTTCTACATTAAGTTATCCCTTTATGAAGGATTATGGGAAGAAGCATAAGCTTAGAGAGGTAGCTAACATGAATTAATCTGATAGAATTCTTGGCAGGATTTCTGAGGTGCTATATAATGTATACCCATCCAATTTAAATACAGTAAATATAAATGATTCAGTCATTGTTTTCAAGCTTGCACTGATAACTGATAATACTGATAGCTTCCAAACCTGCAGGCTTTTTCAGCTAGTGGTTAGCTAGTTGTTGTCTTGTTCATGTAAATGTAATTTGTCAGCATTCATCCATTTGTGTCATACAGGTTAACTAATAGAATTTCACTGAATATTTTGCTCATATACAATAAATCAACTAACAATGCAGTTATTTTAGAAATATGGAGGACTGACTATAACCTTGCCAGCCAACATCATCAGATCTGCCACATCATCATCATTGAAAGTGGAAATCTTAGCAATGACCAATTTAACAGCTTTCTTACTTCAGTTTGTCTACTTAATCCTTCTTTGGTGATGAAAATGTGAATAGCATGCCATCGAACTTCTTTAGCTGAGGCAAGGTAAGTGAGAAAATGTTTCTCCATGAAACCTTTTAGTAAAAAGTCAAAGTCAAACCAATCAAATTGCAATGAAGTTTTTTATAGATGAAATCAGTAAGTGGATGCTGTAAAGTAATGGCTGGAAGATATTGGGACATTTTGTCAAAATTAAGAAATGGCAGAAAGAAAAAGATTAAAATTGCAGTACGTGATAAAGGTGTGCGAGTGAAATTTATTGGAGTCAAAGGCAATGTTTGATTTGAGAAATCTTTGAATCATTTTGTCAAGTGAAATACATACTCCCTATATAAAACATACATACTTTATAGTATCAATACACAATCCAAAAACTTACAATGGATAACAGAGGACTTCCAATTCCCCACCATACCCCAGTGCTGCAGAGCAGTTAAAGAGATAAACGTTCAGATATCCCCATGTCCCCACACTGACGACTGCAATTCCTGGAGCAAGGCAGTCGGAATAATAACAGTTTTCGTAATGGCGATAATAGCAGATGATTACGAGAGATAGAGGGAGAAAAACGGAGAGGGGGATAGAGAATGTATGGATTTCACTTGTGTTAGGAAACACAAAGGATTGCATAATTTACCTCCTTCTCCTTCTCCTTCTCCTGCTCCCTCACTCTCTCTCTCTCTCTCTCTCTCTCTCTCTCTCTCTCTCTCTCTCTCTCTCTCTTTCTCGCTCAATCTCTCTTTCTGGCTAATTTAAAATTTGTCAAACCAGGGCGTCTTCTGGATCGCTGGCCTTTGATATTTTGCGCACTCCATTTGCTCCAAACAAGCCGCAGGCCCTGGTTCCTGCTGACTGCTGCAGAAGAGCGCCGGCTCCATTTATCTTTGCCCGGCCTCTGAATGCTTACTCATTACAGGGGCCCTCCCCAGGTTAACCCTCGCATCTCCAGGCACATCGCCACCAGCATCCTCATACACACTCACTAACACACTTAGCATCATAGCAAGATATGTACCCTATGGAAAAATATAGTCTCTGAATAGATTTGATCTGACTCAGGTAGGTTGAGAGGGAGCAACCAACTGCATTATTCTTTCTATACAGTATTTAAATCTATTTCAGTGTGCTGTATATTTGCTGACTGCTGATGGATTAAGTTTGCAGTAATTTAATTTTCTTGTATGCTTTTAACACACTACTTAGCTTCTTTTATGTCCTCTCTTGGCCTAAAGACAATCTGAAATCAAGACAATGTCATCATAGTCATGTTGTTCAAAGAAGACTTTTTTTTTATATAGTTATCCATCACAAATGCAATGATTTCCCCAAACTTTAAACAATTTCTGATTTTTATTACATTGCTACAGATACATATGGAAAAAATAAATATTAACCAATAGTATCATGTCATGTCAATAATATCACATACCCAGCTATCAATGAGCAAAAATAAAAATGATGGTGGCTCAATTGCGATGACATCGAAGAAAGCCACAATATGATTTATGTGTAATGTTGTCTTTAATTTATTATTTCATCACTGACATTCCCATGGTTCACAACAATGTGCTGTAGGACAACATTTATTGTGCAATGTTTCTGTCTGCTTCTTATAATTTTTAATTTTTGTGGGGGTTTTTTTGCTTCTGTTTGTGTGTGTGTGTGTGTGTGTGTGTGTGTGTGTGTATGGTGTGAACCATCTCATCTTCTCCCGGCGTAACCCTTTGGAGGCCGTTCCCTGGGGAAACGTGTCAATCTAGGCGCCTGCAGATCAATCAGCAGCTGATTATGCTCTTCATTCTCCTGCAATTGATTTTATTCGCAGCTGAAAATAGGCATCTGGTGTCAGGGGTGTGTGCGACGGCCTGGGTGCAGCTTGACGGATTGCTTTTGACAGAGATCAATCTCCCAGCTGATGGGCCGGGGGTCCCGGGAGCAGGCAACCAGCTCCACATTACCCAGAAAGAGACTCATCAGCAGCACACACTGAGAGATGCCACACACACACACACACAGGAACACACACACAGTTACATAGTTACTGATACTATACACATGCTGACATACATGCACACAACTGCAATCTTATAGTCTATAGAGCCTGCCTCCAGCAGAGAAGCGTCTATTCAATCACACATACACATACACACACACACACAAACAAACGAACCTTTTAATTTTGACAGACCTTAAACGAATAATTAAGTAATTGTTCTTTGTTACCAAATATCCAAGTATCATTTAAGTGTTTTATACCTTTACCTAAGTGAATAAAATTTGTTTTTACTTAATAACATCATTAAAATCCAATAATTCTTAATATTTCCCTTTTCATTTAAATGACTCCCAATTAATGACTATGACTGAAAAATTATTTTTTTTGCCTGACTACCAATTTAATTCCTTGTGTTTCTGTGTATTTGGACCTATTAAGTTTATTTAATATCATGACATCAATTCCATAGTCTTCCAATTTGTATGGCAGTCACAATCAATCATCTTTGCACAAAATCTCCCTGTTGGTCCAACTTTCTCTTTAGGCATCAAAGTTATTTTTAAATGTAAAATAATACAATAACCTGAGCTCATGAAACATTTGTGTGACTTCAAATAAATCGGGATGACGTGTCTCTTATGAATGAAGTAAGCAAATGTATAACCACTAACCCCACTGACAAAACTAACTTTTCATCCAGTTTAAGTTGTATTGGTGCAAACTGTTACAGATTTGCATGTTGCAAAAGTAATATGTCCTTTTTTATTTTAAAAAAATATATATTTTTTTATTATATTATATTATATTATATATTAATATATTTATTATATATTTTCTATTTTATTTTTAATACTTGCATTCATTTAGGTGTGGACACTTTTTTCCAAATATATTTTTAACTTAAAGGCAAGATTTCTAGAACAGTACCCACATTTTCGGCTATGTTCAATTAAATTTAATTTCAGTAGTGCTTTGAACAATACCCCTTCACAAAGCAGCTTCACAGAAATCCAGAAGTTGATTTAGATGATAGATAATGATCAAGCCAAATGTAACAGTGGCAAGGGAAAACTCCCTGAGACATCATGAGGAAAACACCTCATTAGGGAGTCTTCTGGTTAACACTGGATAGTGAGCTTATTAAGGGAATATGTTGAAAAGGATGTTCAGTGTGAGCATATTGTAAGTCCTGAGATGGGTACAGAATAGTCTTTATGAATCCCTAAGCATGTAAGTACAATTTTTGTTACAGAATCCAGATATCTGCACAAAAACTTTAATTGCTGTGCTAGTCGTGGCTCTGGTGCTCTGCTAAAAGAGCAGCCCAGCCAGATGAATCTGGAGCAGTGTGTGACTGTGTGACTGCACTGGAGCCCCAGCGGGCCTGTCTGAAGGAGTGCCTCCAACAAGGAGATTTCCCTTCCTGATTCTCCCTGATGGAGAGCTCCTCTTCCTGCCTCCTAATTTATAATTATTTCAAGTGATCCTCAGGCCTGAGGTCATTTAAGTAATTACTGAGCCGATTAGACGCTTAAAGGGAATTTCGGATCAGTCTCTCTGCATGCCACAAACCCAGAGGGGGCGTGTTTGGATGGACTAACAAGGTTTAGCCAGTAGTCTTACTGTGCTGTTGCCCACTTTCACTTAAACTAAGCCCCCCCAATTTTCCACTGATGATTTATAATGGAGGAAGAAGGATGTTGTTCCAAAACATAATTATTTATTGAATTTTTTTGGATCCATCAATGATCATTGGTAAGTAGAAGAGGTTTAAAGGTTTAGGTCAGCTGAATGCAGACATGCATTTGTCTGGACTGGTGTAATTTGGATGTTGTGTTTCAGTTGACTGGCAGTTGTTCTTCTGGAGAGCTGCACTTATGTGCACTGGCTTGTCTTCTGCCTTATCAGCACAGCCTGCTCACGCATCGATTGGGCCCATCGCTCGACCCTTACCCCGTGACTATCTCATCCACACTCAAAGCAGCGCTGTTCTCATTCTCTCCCTTGTTTGCTGTTTGTATTCTTCTGGCTCTCATAGAGGGAGAGAATGAGAGCAGACAATCTTTATGGCGGCAAGGCTTTAAATTGAGCAGAAAATAGACATTGACATGTTTGTTAATGCCATCTTAATTGCTGACCGAGCTGGCAGGAGGTGCTAGTGTGACCAACTTTATCCAATGGGGCTTCAAAATAGCCAGCGAGCTTCACAGTGTACACATGTTCTACGTTCAATAACACACATGCTTTCTATAACTACAGTATATATGTTTGTGATATTGTGAACTAATATGAATGAGATCTGACAAATAGATCTGATTACAATTCTTATGGTAGTTCCTATGAGCATCAGCAAGAAATTCAGACTCATTATGTTACTGTATCTCTTCATTTGTCAGTGTTAGGAAACCTATAAGAAATTGACAGTGAGCAATCTGCACTCAAACCCAGCATGAGGAACATTTGAAATACCTTCTTATACATCCAACTCTAGATATCTGTCTTCATATCTCTCCCATATTCCACAGAAGTATAAAATTATGATCAAAGTGACGTACATAATTTTTAAAAATGGATTCAAAAACAAAAGGTCTTATTTAGGGATTTATTTTTGTGACCATAACACACACACACACACACACACACACACACACACACACACACACACACACACACAAAACAAGATAGAAGATGGTGTGTTTGTATTTCGACCTGGAAAACTCTTCATATGGTAAAACTTTTCTATGGCATAATGTTTTGGAAACTACAGGTTCCCATGAGCTGAAATATATATTTGGCACATAATCACAAGTAACGTGGTAGCATTTTAAAATGAAAAACACCAACATAAATATTGTTTAAAAGCAACTATTTATTAATTGTGTCATGTGCATTTAATTTAACATGAAAAAAAAATAAATCGGAAAATAGTAAATGTGACGATGAAAACTACATCTGTGTTTATACTGGCTCCTTTATCTACTTTATGTGATCTCAACAGAAATGCAAGGTCAGTTTAAAAAAGTATTTAAAAAACACATATCTACAGTGGATATAAAAAGTATACACACCCCTGTTAAAATGGCAGGTTTTTGTGACGTAAAAAAATGAAGCATATGTTAGTTTCATAATTCAAATGTCAGAACGTTTTCTATCAGTGTGAAATGTATCAATGCAATGCATACAATTAAAGTGAAAACAATCAGAAGCTTTTTTAGGTTAAAAAAATACAAAATAAATAAAAGCTTACAATAACCTAGTTGCATAAGTGTTCACACCCATGAACTAATATTTTATTGAAGCACCTTTTGATTTTATTACACCACTCAGTCTTTTTGAGTAAGATGGTGCATCTTACAGCATGGTGCATCTTGACTTAACATTATTTTCCTAATCTTCCTTCCAAAAGCATTCTAAAGCCATCACATTGGGAGGGCATTTCCTTTACACAGCTTGCTTCAGGTCACCCCATAGATTTTTAGTTGGATTCATGTCTGGGCTCTGGCTAGTCCATTCAGGAACATTGATCTTCTTTTGGTTAAGCCATTCCTTTGTTGATTTGGACGTATGCTTTGGGTCATTGTTGTGCTGAAAGGTGAAATTCCTTTTCATCTTTAACTTATTAGAAGAAGCCTGAATGTTTTGTACTAAAATCGACTGGTATTTGTAGCTATTCATAATTCCCTCCACCTTGATAAAAGCACCAGTTCTGGCTGAAGAAAAGCAGCCTTAAAGCATGATTCTGCCACCACCGTGCTTCACCTTGAGTATGGTGTTCTTTTGGTGGTGCTTTTTTTTTTTTTTTGCCTCAAACATATCTTTTGAAATTATGCAATTGTTATACCTTTTGGAATTGGTTTCATTACACCACAATACATTTTGCCACATGAATTGGAATGATTTAGTTGGGCTTGGATGTTTTTTTGTGAAAAAGGCTTCTGTATAGGCACCCTACCCCGTAGCGCAGACATGTGAAGAATATGAGAGATTGTTGTCACATACAGAGAGTAATCAGTACAGGTCAGATGTTCCTGCAGCTCCTTTAATGTTGCTGTATGTGTCCTGACAGTGTCCATGGTAAAGTTTTGTCTTGTACATTTGTAAATTTTGGAGGGACGTCTTTTTCTTGATAAGGTCACCGTGATGCTCCAATTTCGCCACTTGTTGATGATGGCCTTCACTGTGTTCCATGGTTTAGCAGTCATGGATTAGCCATGCATTAGAAGTCAGATAAAACAAAGTAGATGTGAAGAAAATCCTACAGAAATTTATTTATTAAACTTAATTTGAAGTTAATCGGAACAATTTCATTAATGACAGCTGCTTGATAATTACTTCTGAACAAGAGCTTGAATCTGATTGGTTCATTCTAAACACAGCTATATCTCCAATTACAAAAGGGTATGTACGCTTATGCAACCAGGTTTTAACTTTTTTATTTTTCCCTAAAATGTTTCTGATTGTTTTTCAATTGATTTTTATTTGTTGTAATTTCACATTGAAGGTATAAAATGTTTAGACATCATTTATTTGGGTTTTATTTATTTCACAAAAACATGCCATTTTAACAGTGTGTTTAGACTTTTATATCCACTATACATTTTGGGAAAATATATGCCTTGTTGTAGACATGGTATAAGCAGAAAAGAATTCTATAAGAACATTATAAACAGCAAAAATAATTTGCCAGAACTTCACCAGTGACATGATGGGTTTTCCCAGACTGCCACACATTCATCAGTGCAGGCAGTAACCTGAAGATCGCCATATAGTTCTCAAAAAGGGTGGGGTTAGAGTTCATTTAAAACATATGGTAGAATATCTAAGTGTTATCCAGGCAACGCCTCATATTTCCTTTAAAAAAGAAAGTGTGAGTCCGTGGTAGTGCCATGTTATATTTAAACTCTAATCGTGTTACTATAGTTATAGATTTAAACACTTTAGTTGTTGAAATATCCAGGTAGGTGACAACTTTCAACAAATGTGTTTTTGTGAGTGTTCACTCATGTATGAGCACTCTAGAACATAGCGTTTATATGGGCTAAGTCGTTTTCTCTCTATTATTGCATTTAATTAGTTTTTGTTAGACTTTCTTTTAATTTGGTTAATGATATGTCCGCGCATAATGGCGCATCAGTTGTTTCACATTTAGTAGCCACATCTGAGTAGTTTTTCTTATTTGTTACGGATAAAATAATGAGTAGTTTGTTGAAGTAAACTATTTGCATTAAAGTGGAGTGGCATGAAGAGTGAACATCCACAAAACTGGCTTTTAAAGACTTTAAAGGCTTTCCTTTGCTAAGAGAGGCTCTGGGAATGATGTGGTGTCATTAACCCAGTACTGCAACAAAGTGGGTCCAAAAATCTCACCGACTGTCTCACCTTTTACCCCAGCTTTGCCAGCATAGGCATGTGATTATTTAAAAGAGGAACTTGTTGATAAAGGTTCAAACATGCATCCTAAATATATTAATAATATGTTGCTGTCACATCACTGAATTAAATTAGTCATCAATTTTCAACTTTTAAAGCTTATTATCCGGTATGTTTATTGAAAAGTATGCAACTAAATGTAAAAAAAAAGCATAAGTGCGAAACTGTTTCTTGGCATTTAGGAGGTTCAAAGATTTATTATAATATTCACTTTGGTCACAATGTTACTAAATAATAAAAATGTTCACAAAAACAAGAAAGTGGTTAGCCTCAAAGTTTCATGTGGATCCTATTAGTGGGGAATGCATTCGAACTTAAATCATTTTTGTGCACGCAGTAGTGAGTGTGTCAGTGAAAGTGTATCATACACGATCCCTGCTGCCTGTCCAACGCTCCGTGACAGGCCCTCCCTCCTCCCCATAGCATGCGCACAAATGAAGCCTTTTAATTATCTCCTGATTACCTGTTATACCACCTTAGCTAATGGAGAGCGCACCCCGGGGGAGACATCCAATCAAACTCTCATCACACACAATAGGCTTCTTCGCAGGAGAGAAGTATTTTAGTCACCTGAAAGATTAGTGCTGGAAATATCCATCTATTTATTCATTCATACACCAAATTACCAATGGCTGCCCTCAGCCCCCTCACACAGAGAGTTCTATTGCTTTCTGATTGATCGAAACGATAAGGATAGATCACCCGCCAAAAGCAATATAGCCTGTGTCTGTGAGTAGCCTATAGATGCGTATCAGAGTGATACTGGGCCGTGACGTGTGTGTGGTCAGGAGAGTCGTGTACCACCATCTATCACAGGCTCACTCATTCAGTAGAGAGTGGAGTGTAAAGTTTGCACTGAGGTCTGCTCAAACACAGCATCACCATGGGATCCTTTCTCTTCTCTGACTTGTGCTGTCAGAAGTTTTTAAGTCAGAACATTTGTTTCTGATATTTTTTTCATATTCACGTAGTCAATAAAACAGTCCTTAGAGCAGAAATCATTCATCTATGGTTCTAAATAACCAGGACAAAAAAGGTGTGGATTTGGAGGAAACCATGAAGAACTATACTTGTTTAAATTCTGACTTTTGTAACAATTACATTCAGACAGACTCACTGCCTATACCTTTAAATCTGCTTTGAATTCTTCCTGCAGGATCAGTGTGAACTGCAAGCAGCAAGCAGTGACCTGATTGTACTGCAGAAGGAAAGGCTGAGGAACATGCAAGACAGATTGAGACACAACACAGACTTGATGGACGATACTCAGGACTAAAACATAGAGTGACAAGAGAAGACTTTATTGAAGTATGTTCTCATTCCACCGGGTGTGAACCATATGTGGCACTGATGTAGCTGTAGAATTGACAGAATGATTATTAAATACAATTCAACAAGGAGCGAGACTCCCTTTGGCAACTAAACTTACTTAGCTGTTGCTCAAACTCCAGCACTTCATATGTAATGCACTATAATCTTTGATTTCTGGGAATTGCATCACAAATTGTCATTTAATTATACACGCTGGGCAATTTCCAACAGATTTAAGTCACTTGGGAAGTTCAGAATAGTCATATAATAATTCAAAGCAAATAGGTTTCGGCAAATAGTTATTTGCACTCGATTGAATCTGAAATCTAAAAGCCATCTGTGTCAGGGAAGACACACATACACACATGACTTCTTGAACTGATTTCTGCGCTCAGATAATATATATTGTTTAAAAAAACCAAAAAACTAAATGGACCAATTATTCATAAGTCTAGTCCTACGTTTTAAGCTCATTTTGAAACCTAGACTTATAATTGTCAGGTAAGCAGGCAGGAAGCAGATGTAAAAGCAGGGAAACTTTATTTGAGCAAGCAGGCAAACAAGTCCATGTGACACAAAGGCAAGGTCGAAAACAGGCAATGGTCAAAACACTAGGCAAACAATCAAAATCTAAACAAAGTTCAAAAACCAGAAAGTCAAGAGCAAGAAACTAAGCTTGGCAATGATTGTGGGAACACGTTAATGCTTCTCAACCAACTAAAGAAACATAAGAACTTAAATAGCATGACTGTGACAGGTGACTGTGAGTGGGGAAGCACAGAGAGCTGGGAGTTGCAGTCCTCAGCGGTTGTGTTTGGAGGTCAAACTTGGAGCGCTGAGATGGAAGCAGGTGAAATAATTATCTCAAGTATACTTCTACATTACACTACACATCACTGTACTTCATTACACAACACTACACTAGATTACACTACACTTCACTGTTCTGTACTTCACTGCACTAGCCCAAACTACACAACTTCTTTCACTGAACAACATTTCACTAAAGTACACTATACTTCACTAAACTTTACTACATTACGCTGTATCCATGTCACTTCACTACCTTGTACTACACTTCATTATGCATCAGTACACCTCACTATACTTCACTTCACTCTATTTCATTATACTATATTACATTACAGTGCACTACACTTCACTTTATTATACTACACTACAGTGCACTACACTTCACTTTACTATACTACACTACAGTGAACTACACTTCACTATACTATAGAACACTATGCTACAGTGCACTACACTTCACTTTACGACACTATACTATACTACAGTGAACTACACTTCACTATGCTTTACTACACTACACGACAGTGAACTACAGTGAACTACACTTCACTATACTATACTACACTACGCTACAGTGCACTACACTTCACTGTACTACACTACATTACACTACAGTGAACTACACTTCACTATGCAATATTACACTACACTATAGTGCACTTCACTTTACTATACTACACTACATTGAACTACACTTCACTATACTATACTACACTATGCTACAGTGAACTACAGTGAACTACACTTCACTATGCTATACTACACTATGCTACAGTGAACTACAGTGAACTACACTTCACTATACTACACTACGCTACAGTGCACTACACTTCACTGTACTACACTACATTACACTACAGTGAACTACACTTCACTATGCTATATTACACTACACTATAGTGCACTACACTTCACTTTACTATACTACACTACAGTGAACTACACTTCACTATACTATACTACACTATGCTACAGTGAACTACAGTGAACTACACTTCACTATACTTCACTACACTACACTACACGACAGTGAACTACACTTCACTATACTATACTGCACTACATTACAGTACACTACACTTCACTTTACTGTACAATTACAAAAGCAATTTTCATCATCTTACATCATAAGTCCTCTTGTGTAAAGCTTTTATAAATCTTATTACTTCATCCTGACATTAGATGTGTCCACCAGCTCCATGCCCATTCTGGCCCGGTGTCATTTTACTGCAGTTCCCCTGTGACATCTCCTGACTTTTCCTCCCCAGAACCTGAGGTTTGTGGGCAGACGGTGGTCAGACCCGGAGTGAAATGCCTCCACCATGACTCTGTCAGCAAAAAGCATCTTTACGCAACACCTTGGGGGCCGAAACTGGCAGCCCAGTAATGAAGGTACAAATAAAGCGCCATGCTGAGATGATAGAATTGTCCCCAGCTCTCGAGCTCTCGCCTTCAAACGGGAGCGGCACTAGAAAGGAGAAGATAGGAAGAGTGGGCAGGGAGAGGGGGAGAAGCCCTGGAGTAGTGCCAACTTCCCAAGGTAGTGTACAAGTATCTTTAGAAGCCGGCGTCTTGTTAGCTAATACATTACACCAATCACGGTGAGCTATCTTAAGCTACAATTAATCTGCACCCTGGCATGCGCTGATAGGACAGCAACATGCTGTTTCTTAATTAAAAGCAAACGGATTAAAAATGATTAATAACGGGTATTAAATATTCTCATGGACTACAAGCATGGGGAATCTAGCTTTCTTATGCCGGCTTAAAACGAAGAAGTCATTAACGCTCCCCCAATCTTCATAAGCCAGAGCTTTACTTTGTTGGGATCAGAAGTTGCTTACCTCATGCATATGCATTTCTCTATCATGGCGAGTCAAAAAAGGCATCAGTGTGGCGTTTGGTGGCTGGGAAACTTGTTGACATTTGATTTGGACATTTTCCCCTTTGCCTTTTAACATTTGACTGCCTCATGGGGGTGGGGTTAGGGGGGGATCTGTTTATGTGCATATATGAGTGTGTATCAGACTCTGTGTCTGTTTGTGTTCCTGTTCTGCAGATTGTGAGTAATGAAATTATGCAGATATAAAGAATTACTGTTCACATAATTTTAGTAACCCCACTGAGGTTTAGATGTTTGAACACATTTATGTAAATTTCAGTATTAAAATTGAATATTAATGTCATTTCACAGTGGTCATTGTTATTAATTTCATGACTCATGGTGATTACATTTTGTTTATAAAATTCTTAATTTGATTTTGACGAGAATGCTAAGGCATTTTGTCAGTGAAATCTTTGCTTGTATTGAAAAACAATGAGTGAAGTTGAGTGTAGCAAAGTTCCCTTTGAGGAAAAAAATGACTAAACTGAACGTCCTATGGTATTAATAATTATCTGAGTGATTATAAAGCTTTGTACCCTTAGTTAGAGGTTGTAGATGATGTAGTGTACCTTTAAAAGTCCTTTAAGGTACACATGGTAATTAGACCTTAATAAATAGGACCTTTAACTATTTGGGCCCGGGGGAACAAATAGGACCTATAGCATACTTTTTTTCACAATGTCATTTCTCTACTCATTTAAAATATACTCTCTACACATATAAATTCTTGCTAGCTAAGTGTGAATTCTTCACACAGTGAATATCAGCCTTTGATCAAGTTGTTGGATAGCTATGTACCATATGGTACCAAAACAGACATAAGCCTAATTAGTACAATTTGCAATCAGATACTGACTGTCAAAATGCCTGGGATGATCCTGTGTGGCAGAATGCAATTTCAACCTTTTTCTTTTTGTGGACATAACCAGGGGTGGTATGTTGGGGGAGTGATTAGCATTGTTGCCTCACAGGGTTCGAACCTGGTGGCTGACTGAGGCTTTTCTGTGTGGAGTTTGCATGTGTCTGCGTGGGTTTCCTCTGGTTTCTTTCCTTAGTTTCCTCCCACAGTCCAAAGACATGCAAATTAGATTAACATGCTACACTAAATAGCCCATAGGTGTGAATGGGAATGGGTGTTCATCTCTGCGACAGATTGGAGATGTGCCCAGGGTGTTCCCTGCCTCTTGCCTGAAGTCAGCTGGGATTGGCTCCAACTTCCCTGCGACTCTTAAAGGATAAGCAGTATAGATAATGGATGGAGGTAACCAGGCATAGCTGTATTTTCTAAAATGCCTGAACTTGTGCTTCAGAACAATTTCAGCATTTCAGTTTAGGAAAGCCTGTCATTTTCAGAACTATAAATACCCCAAATTATACCATGTCAAGAGTTGTCCTGGGTTGCCACATGTTTATTCATTTGTGTGTTGTATCATCAAACTGAATGCAGAAAAGAAAAAAAAGATGCAGATTGAATACTTTGCTTGAAAGAAAGAGCAAAATTATTTTTTATGCATATCAGCTGTACTTGGCATTGAGGTTGTGGGTTCTGTCACTGGGCTGTGTGTGTGTGTGTGTGTGTGTGTGTGTGTGTGTGTGTGTGTGTGTGTGTGTTCAAATGCAGATGTCCTAATGCCAGCGAGTGATGCTGCCTGAGCTGGCTGATTGGAAGGAAGGAGTGCAGAATTAGGAACAAGGTGATTTTATTGTCATCTCTGTACAGGGAGTTATTTTCACGCTAGTGCCAAATGGAAACAGGTAGCAGACGGTCATGACAGAATTCTGTTTAGAAACCAATTACCCGAACGCTTTTCAAATTGATTTCATTTGTGGTGCGGCAGAAGCCTCCTGTTCTGGCCCCTTACTCTCCTCTCTCTCTCTCTCTCACTCTCTCGCTCTCTCTCTTTGGACTTCCCAGCTGATTCTGATCAGCCAGTGTTTGGTTTATGAGGAAAGAAAGGGAGGAGATGAATAACAAGGAAGTTGGAAATCATAAAAGAGGAGGGTGGGAGAGGAAAAGAGGGATATATAGATATATGTAGAGAGGGAGGCACTCATGTGCACACTCCTTCACAGCTGGTTCACTCTTCAACGCTAGTCATCAATCATCAGCAGATTAATGACGGACACACGTGAGCAGGCGACTGCACTGGTGACGTGCGTATTGGTGTGTGTGTTTTTGTGCGTGGAGGGGGGTGACGGGAGACTGTTGGTAGATAGAGCTGTACTCTTAAAAGCGGTCCAATGGCTACAGAGTGGACTTTCATATTCTTGCATGTCTGCTGTGGAGCTGTCCAGGTCTGATTTATTAAACTCACTCAGACAGAAATATTCGGAAATTTCGTTCATGCATGTGACTGAGCACATTTCCCCTACATAGTGCACTATAGCTGCAGATATATCCTGTGTGCTGAAAATGCGAGCCAAGAGGTAGTTTCCCTGTCAATCAAATATACTGTAAAAGTATTTCCACAATAAGATTTGTATGTTAGTCACATGGCCATATTTCACACTCTCAAAGCTGCAATTATCAAGTCTTTGGTTTAAGCCACATTAATGTTGGCTAGTTCATTAATGTTAGCTATTTAGCCACTCTGATCTATTTTCAGATATTTCTAACATTTTCCCATTGTAAAAATGTGCATATCCTCAACTGTTAGATTGGTGAGTAAAAAAGTCGTGTTGTTCATCATGAGAGATTGATAAATTGTAGTAACAAGTTGGAAACCTAAAAAAAATGTAAAAGAAAATGTTTCCAAAAGTCACACTTGTCATTATGATCCGAGCAGACATCTGTGTGCAAATTTTAGATTTGTAAACTTATATTTACAACAATTCAAATGGCACATTAAGGAAGCATTTCTTAAAAAATGTAAATAGCAACTATTTAAAACATTTAAAAAAAAAAATGCAGACAAGATTTCAGGGAAATTGTTTCCATCTGAGAGAGCATTTCTGATATCTTTCTACAAATGCAGAATTTCAGCTTGTTATTTTTAAAGTAGTTGGAGTTACCTGTAACTACAAATCATTGTGTTTTCATAAGTTTAGAATGAGTGCTTTATATCAACACTACCAGTCAAAAGTTTGGACACACCTTCTCTTTCGTAGGTTTTTCTTTTTTGTTTTGTTTTCTACATTGTAAAACAATACTGAATACCTCAAACTATGAAGCAACACATATACTGAATTATG
>JAQQZX010000003.1:7826577-7837873 GCA_030068355.1 Notoglanidium maculatum
TGGGTCATCGAAGTGAATATTAAAGTCTCCAACAATCAATGCTTTATCTAAGGAGACAACTAGGTTTGAGATGAAATTCACACAGAAATTCAGAATATGGCCCTGGGAGCCTGTAAATAATAATTAGTGGAAACGACTGGACAGACTTATTTTTAGTGGCTACATATGTTATGTCAATATAGAGAATCTCAAAAGCATTAAAATTATGTCCAGGTTTTTGTGTGATGCCTAGTTTATTATTATAAACTACTGCAATGCCTCCTCCTCTGCCTGTTAGACGAGGCGGATGTATGTAAATTATCTTCTCAGATGATCCCGAGTGTGTGTAAAATCCAATCCTAAACCTTCAGGTCTATTCACAGTCTAGTTGTGGCCACCTCAATTTAAAAGTTGCCTCCTCACAGATGCCGGGTCCCTGGTTTGCATTTAGGTTTACATTTACATTCATGGCATTTGGCAGATTCCCTTATCCAGAGTGACTTACATAAGTGCTTTGAAGTCAGTAAATACCTCCGGATACTGGTTCACTAGGTCATGAACCTCGAATACTTTCAGTTTAAAAACTCCACTGGGAAGTAATATAGTAAGAAAACATAGAGACAAGCTTTTTTAAAATTAAATAAATATTGGAAGTGCTAATCCAAGTACAGTCCCAAGCTTGGGTTTTCCCAGAGCTCACTTGGTTGTCCTCCAGGTTCTGTGTTTTCCTTCCAACTCCCAAAAAACATGCTTGTACATGGATTGTTTATGCTAAATTAACCTTAGGTGTGAATAAGTGTAAAATGTGTGTATGTATATGACTTAATTCCCACTGGGATCCCAGTGTTCCGTTGATGGGCTTCAAGGGGTTTCAGGGGTAGACTCCACAGTGTTTCAGGGATAGGCTCCAAGGTCTAGGGTCAAGGTTGTATTCCTACCTTGGATCAAATATGTTAGAGATAGGCTCTAAAATGTTCCACAGACACGGTTTGGGGTTAAGGGTGTATTCCCACCTTGTGCCCAGTAGTCTAGGAATATCTCTAAGTTGTCCCAGGAATAGGTTTTAGAATATTCCATTGATAGGTTCCAAGGTGTTCCAGGGCTACATAATGGTCTAGGGTGTATTCCCACCTTGTGCCCAGGGTTCTAAGCGTAATCACCAGTTCTTTCAAGACCCTGAGCAAGATAAAGCAGTGCCTGAATATGGATGGATGGATGGCTGGATGGATATTCAGTGGTGTTAGTAGAATACAAACTGTCACATGTTAAAATGCAATCTTCATGCAAGTGTGAAAGACCAATATGTGATAGCTGAGCTAAATTGTTGTCTGCCATAATCTAAAGTCATAGGTGTTAATGAGGAATTCTGTGAAATTGTCAGGTTCAGAGATTCTTGATCATTGGTGAGGAAATGTGTAATTTGTGATTTTTGTGATTACAGATGTTTTTGTATAGGTAGATACCTTTTACAGTGTTGTCCATAAAATATACCTTCTGAAAATATGTGTTCAAACATGGGGTCACATGGTCTGACACAAAGCCATACAATTAGCATTTTAAAGTAGCAAGTATTCATTCTGCATGCCAATGTTGTGAATGAGTGTAACAATGTGAATGTATTGAAAAGGAAGTCCACCAAAGTGCGAAGGAGAGAGAATGGCTGGCAGCGCTGCAGCTGTCTGGAGTGCTGGAGCAGCGTGTGGCATGGCTGGCAGACACTGGCTAAGTGATTAGGGAATGCCAGGCTAACATGGCGCCATATTTAGCATCAGCGGGGGGCGCTCCTTCAGGGCCCTGCCAGATGTTAGGAACTGCTGTGGTGTGCATGGAGAAGCACAGCAGCAGCAGTGAGCACAGCAAGTCTGCCATCGGCTCAGAATAAGAGAGCATATATCGTCCTTGCAAGCACACACACATACATGCTCAAACACTTCTCTCTCTCAGCAGCTGCTATGCTAACAAGTGCCCCCTCTATATTTGTGAGCCATTCTCCTTCCCACCAGTTTGCTGGGACACTCCACCGGGGGGTGACCAAGATAAAGTTTTGACTGGCAGGACCATTTGTTTTAATCAGGTGTTTGCAACCACTCGTCTGACCTCCATTAGTTGAGATTTTAATTGAAATTAACCCCCACTACTACCCCAATTAACCCTCTCCCCCTGCGTGTGCTCGCCACACTCCCAGCATCTGTTCTAAGAGAAGCAGGGCAAAGGGAGAGGCTGCTAGTGCACAGGGAACAGGACCGTAACTCTGACATCACACTCACACACACACATACACATACACACACACTCAAACACACTAACAGAAACTTTTGGCAAAGCCTTGTGGTAGCTCTGGGATGTAGGGCTGTAGAGAGTGAGGGATTGGAAAGAAATTCACATTTCCTTGCCTACTGAGGTTGATTTATGATGCACATGAGGACTTGCTGACTGAAAAGCTCCCAAGCATGGTGGCACTGCAAGTCCTTTCAGCCCTCCTCATCCCCTTTTCTCACACACATATCACGTCGCAGAGCGAACTTGGCCAGCTGGCTGTCGGGTCGAGTGGAGTATTTGCTGCCCTCAACGAGGACAAAATGGCATAGTCCCAAGTCTCTGACATGCAGCCATCCCTCATGCAGACCCCCTCCCTTTGCTCCAAGACACTCACTAGAGCCTTGCCTTGACTCTGAGGGCCACACCACAGGGTCAGAAGTACAAGTCCTGGTGGGCTAATGCCCTTGAGCAAGGTGCTTAAGCTGAAATGTCTGGCAAGCAGAGCTGCCTAATTACTGTAGGTTTCCCAGTTTCTCAGTTCATTCGAAAATACAAGCATTCAATGAAAGATGGCTTTTTTTTTCAACAAAGCGGTGTCATGGATATTGTGGATTGCAACATTATTGGGACAATTATATGAGACGAAAAATAAATAGTCATTTTGAAATTATTAATTTCAACCCCTTTTTGATGGAAATGTAATATTAAGGATATATATCCATGAAGTTGGAACCCTTATATGATACAATACAATATGATACACTACAATACAATGTAATATGATGTGAAATGATATGATGAATCAGTATATGGCAGAATTCAGGTTTCAGAGGATAATCAGAAAGTATTTGCTTGTGCTGCATTTTTGCCGTAAACATTTTTTCAAATAGTTTAAGGTATGATTTTTAAGGGTTGATGTTTATCTGTAAGCATAGCCAATTAACACCAGACAGTTGCGTTTGGTACCAACCGTGAACGGGTGCCAAATATATACATCTGTGACCTTTGATACTGGACCTGTGGCCTGTGGAAAAAGCCCAGTTCCTGTTGGCTCTGCATTTTGGATCCCTAGCACCAGTGCTGTCTGTAGTCCTGTTCAGGACTTAAGCTGTAAAGCTGAAAAGCAACCACCTTGCAAAATATACTAAACTACCTGCAAATGCCTTCGTTCGGAAGGCAGTCTGGAGCTTAGAATTGGCGAATACATCTGTCAGGAACAAATTACAGTCAGGATTAGGATTGGGATGAATAACCCAGTGTTTTATCAGTGGGCCCATGCTCCTGTGCCAAGTGGCTTATATTTCATGTAAACATAACCCAGATGCTGCTGGGCGGGAGCAGATTCAATTAAGATACAGGACAACTTTGTTAATGCCGCCATATCTTAATACCCCTGCTGCAAGTGGTAATGAATCTGGCACAGAGAGGGGTGAGGAAGAGGAGTTGGGACAGCACCGTAAGCCTGCTGACGAGTCCTGCTAACTTTCTCTCTTTCTCTCTCTTTCTCTCTCTCAGGTGTGCTAGTGGGAAAGGTAAGCTAAATTGCTATGCAGGATATATTGTATTAGTGCTGTCTAAGCTGTTCCTTAACTTGGAACCATTGTTACTGATTATTTTGATTATGTGATGTCTTTGGCTACTTGCTTTTCCAGATGTGCCTGTTTATAGAGCAGCAATCCCCATTACTCTATTTTTAAACCTCTTACTTCATTTAGCATTGTCCTGTCATACTTGACTTTGTCATCAATTATAAGTTGGGTTATGGTTAAGCATTTGTAGCTGTTCTTATGACTGCATCCATATGAAATAAAATAAATCTCTTGAGTTTTATGTGAGAATGGCTTGTGGTTATAATATTTGTAGATGAATCTCCATAGCCGAATTTTATAGACATTCAAAGGCCACTGGTTACTCGACTCTGTTAGAAGACCTTTTGCTATCAGCTAATGGCATCTTAGTCTTAAAGTGTGTATGCTGATTTATTGAAAATGGCCCCAGACAGCTCCTGTTAACAATCTTACCAACTCCCGCAAAACCCTATTCTCGTGTAAGGACAAATTCCACAGTAGGGTGTGACACGGCAAATCATCTGCAGTCCATTATTAATATTTATTGTCAAGCGCAGACTGGTGTTAAGACATTAAAATAGGCTTCAGGTAGAACTTAGTGGACTTAAACCTTTATCCAGGTGATGTGCACTAGATTATTGTCCTTAAAGAAAATGCCTGCTGGTGTCAGAGATGGAGATAAACAGAACAAGAGAGTGTAAAGAAGCAAAGCCTGAATTCTACATAGGGTGGCTCTTGTACAACACAAAACTCATTTTTGGGAAACGGAGGTCAGAGCAGAATTAAGTAGTCAGGCTTGTTCCATACAAATGTGTGCACGGCTCCTGTGGTGCTTATTTATTAGCTATGTTGATTTACACTATATTTATATAAAACTTCTATATTTAAATCTCCACTAATAATAATAATAATAATAATAATAATAATAATAATAATAATAATAATGATAATAATAATAATAATAATAACAATAATAACAATAATAACTGTAACTATGAGTCATTGTGCTTTTGTAAGCCTAGAATGAGCCCTTTATATCCACATAGGGTACTGGTCCTCTTACACAGAGATGCCATGTTGCTGGGTTTGAGACCCCAGATTTTGAAAAATGGATGACCATACTTACTATTTAGCACAGAAGTGTGAGGAAAAATAGGGAGCATGATTGGAAGTACACAACAGGCACCTGACAGCCATTGTACACTCTAATACATGCTTGGAAAGGGAGGTGTAAGGGAGGGCATTCACTTGGTTGAATCATGCATACTGGACCTTTAACCATTCATACTAGCTATGCACAGTCTTATACTCTCCACTTTATTGCTACTTTATTAATGTAGGCTATTTGTGTCAATTTACTCACTCTCACATCTATTCTTCATGTAGGAGAATATGTAATAATACTAAATAATTGAAGAGGCAAGGCTGGCATGGATGTGTGGTGGTTAGCACTGTCACCTTGCAGCAAAAGGTTTCTGGGTTCAAACCTGATGGCCAACCAGGGCCTTTCTGTTTGGGGTTTGAATTTTCTGCCTATGTGGGTTTCCTCTCACAGCCCAAAGACATGCAGGTTTGATTAAATGGCTACTCTATATTAAATGGCTCTCTATATAGTTCTGAATGGTTGTTTGTCCCTGTGTCAGCCATGAGATAGATTGGCGGCCCGTTCGGGGTGTATCCCACCTCTATCCAACCTGCCAGCTGGCTGGGGACTTTCTGTGTGGCGTTTATATGTTATCCCCTTGCCCGTGTGGGTTTCCTCCAGGCACTCTGGTTTCCTCCCACAGTCCAAAACATGCAGATTAAGTCAACTGGTAGTAGCCTGTAGGTGTGAATGGTTGTTAGATTGTGATAGATTGGCGGCCTGTTCGGGGTGTATCCCACCTCTTGCCTGAAGTTAGCTGGGATTTGCTCCCGCAACCCTGACGAATAAAATGAAATAAGTTTTTCATGAAATGGTGTGGTCTTAATACTGCTTTATTTAATAAAAATTAAAAAGTAAGTTCGTGTAATTAATAAATAATTTTGCATTATTGCTGTTGATGTTGGGCTTGAATGTAGTGTATATTGCTTGAAAGGGTAAGTGTTTGAATTTAGCGACATGCATTGAGATGTTGGATGGCAGCATTGAAGGGAATATTACACAATTTCAGCAGATTTGCTATATTATAGCTTTTGAACACTCAAATTGTTGGAAAGCACACAATTTTTTTTGCTTTTTGTTTGTGTGATTGATGAAAATAACCAAAATATGATTAAATGTGAGCTCACTCAAGAAGGACTGCTAGTATCCAACAATTCCATGCAGAAAACTTTGCATAAAATGAGATTTATTGGTTCTGAATTTGTTTAGGAAAGTTAGTTTGCATTTATTAAGTTGACAAAACCTGAAAATCTCAGTAGCTGTATCTGAAGTCATGGACAAATTTTTAACTCTAACAAAATGAAAAGCTTAATTTTGTCACCAGTTATTGTGCCAGCTATGGCCTTCTTTATTTCTCAAGGAGTTGCAATTTCCTTAGAAAGCACCTTCACTGTTTTTTTCCCAGGATACTTGATCATTCTCTTATTAATATACTTTCCTTCTTCAGTATAAACTGGGCATACTCCAATTCTTTTCTCCCATTTTTGCTCTTCATTAGTTTTGGTGGTAGCCTGCTGCACTGAGACATGCTAAAAGTTAATGAAAGCATAGGGAGGGAGGTAGTGTACTAGCACAGATAGCAACAGGGAGCAGCAGAGGCTCTGGAGCAGCGTGACAGCATGCAAATAGAGAGGCTCAGTACAGGGGACAGAGATGGTGAGATACATAGATGGATGGAGAGAGCGGGGAAGAAGGAGAGGGGGAGCATTAGACAACAAATAGAAACAGAATACAGATATGCACAGAGGCAGTGGGGAGGGGTGGAGAGGTTGCTGTAACAATAATTCATTATTTGTCTTGTTTTACAAATGCCGTTTCTCCAGACATTCAATTTATTGCGGCACCGAGGAGCCTCATCTCAACGCAGGGAGATGTCAGCACCATGGAGAGCTCTTGCGTCTCCCTGTGTGACAGCACTCCAGCAACCAAGAGGGAGCCGACAGCGGGGGGCACACACACACGCACAGACACACACTCGCACACACACACACACACACACACATGCACGGACAGACAGACAGACAGACAGACAGACACACACACACACACACACACACACATATTAGAAAGAGGAACTGGGGATGTGTGTGGAAGAGACAACAACCTGTGTCCAACATGGCCCCTTATTTCTCCAACTCCCCCTCTAAGTTAAGCCCAGAAAGGAATTCATTAAAATCTAAGTCCTCCTGAACTGCACTCGTAATCCGACAGATGAATGGCAGAGCATGAAATCTGCAGTTTACATTGACAAAAGTTACAAGTTGGGGGAGGGGCGGTGGGGCATGCAGTGGATTAGGCCACGTGGGCCTTAATGCCGGAATAATTTGATGTAGCTACCAATTTGCTGCATATGCACTCCCTGGCACAAATCCCACTTTCCTCACACTTCAGAAGAAGTTTTAGGGGTGAGTGATGGTTTGCAGACACCGAGACGCCTACCTTCCTCCTCTCCCTCACATTAGTGTGCCTTTGTGTACTTAGTCATTCATAATGGCATTTTGATAAACTACTACAACAACATTTACATTTAAGATTCAGTAGTGAACTATTTGTAAGCAAGTAATACATAGCTTACTAATTAAATAATACTTATTGTTAATCTTGTTAATATATTAGCAAACATTAATAAGTTCATTAATTAAGCAGTTTGAAGGTTGGCAGGGATTCTCAACTCACTGCCATATGAAGATGCATGCTTTTGTGCTCCTAATGCACACCTGAACACACCTGAGCTCATTATCAACGTTTGAGTAATGGGAGCAGAAGCAGCTTCAATTTGTGCAGGGCAGTGAGTCCCTGACTACTGCTGTTGTCCTCTAGTATAAAGATGTCATTTATTATTATATACTATCCATCCATACATCCAAATTCTATGCACCTTATCCATTAAGGGTCATGGGGGAAGCTGGAGTTGACCTCAGGCGAGAGGGTGTGTACACCCTGGACAGGTCACCAATCGATTATAAGGCTAACAGAGAGACAGACAGCAATTCACACTCACATTCACACTTATGGGCAATTTAAAGAATACCACAGTGCCGCCATTATATATTATATTTTTTACATATTATTATACATATTTTTTAGGGGGCGGCATGGTGGTGTACTGGTTAGTACTTTCGCCTCACAGTGAAAAGGTCCCGTGCATATGTGGGTTTCCTCCAGCGACTCTGGTTTCCTCCCATGGTCCAAAAATATGTGAATTAGGTTAATTGGCTACTCTTAATTGCCCACAGGTGTGATTGTGAGTGTGAATGGTCCCAGCCACTAGGGAGCACCGTTAGTGTGTCGTGATGCCAGTCCCATGCCCAGATGAATTGGAAGGGTTGCGTCAGGAAGGGCATCCGGCGGAAAACCTCAGCCAAATCGATGTGTGGACGACAGACGATCTGCTGCGGTGATCTCGAACAAGGAATAAACCAGAAGAAGAAGATTATACATTTGATTTACTTACAAGTATTTTACCAACTCTGCTTTCAAAGTGGGGGACTAAAACCTAAAATACTAGCACAGTTATTGAATATCTGGGTGTTTTTTATTACACCCAACCAAATGAAATCTCAACTTTACTTCACTACTACACACTATAAACCAAGATTTATAGCGGTGAAACTTCATAATGACTCAAGTTTCCACAGTATAATTTAAAATCCTCCCCCAAATACCATTTTGTCATAGCTCCTGAAACCCTTAGGTTGGCTTCCTTTCTCGATTCTGCAATTAGCATGTTTTTCTGGAAAGATATACGTACCTAAACTAAGTTATTTAACTTACAAGTTTGGTGAACCACATTTTTAAAACTACTTCCTCTCACATTAATTACAGTTCATATGAAAATGCAAAAACAACTTAAATCCAGCATGATTAGCTATTGCACAAAATATTGCTCAGAAACTGAAGAAATATTGCTTTTACTGACAAAACTATCAGAAGCAATATCAGAAACAGCTTACAAAAATAGAGACACATGAAACTACAAAGTGTGAGCAGATTTTCATGTCAGCTACCCACTTCTTATCAGATCACCCAAGATAGTATCCAACTCATATAGATAGAAATAGCTTCCATAAATTCCATGTATGTATAGAGTGTGATTTATTGGGACTACATTCATTTAGGAAAGTTAAATTGCATTTTATTACCAAATTTTAAATTAAAGAATTACCACGATACTGTTTCAAATTCACCCTCTCACACACTTTAGTCTGATCCAAACAAGCAACTCCTTCATGATTTCAGAGCATCTCTGTCTTATATCTTGTTTCTCCTGCCATCAAATGTTTAAAGACTGCTGTTTTGCCTAAACGTTGGTTAAACAGTAAACTCCCAGACCACTCAAAGGCCATTCCTAGACTATTACATAGACTGACAATCAGCACAGGTGACCACAGAAACAATTGGCCCTATTCAGAGCCTCCACATGTACCCCTCCACCTCCCCTCTCCACCCACAATTAATCCCAGCAAACACTTCTGATTGAATCTTTTCAAGCAAATCATCTGCCTGGACATCTGTTAGTTCACTTCTTGTCAACATCTATTAAAATATGCTTTTAATTCTTGCGCTGCCATCTTGGAAAACACCAGAAGAAAAGCAGAGAAAACAAAAAAAGAGACAGAAAAAATGGATGCTGCTGATCCTGCCATCTTCAACTTTAATCAACTGTACTATGGCATCCCCCCTCCATACACCCCCCAACCCCATAATAATATGCTGTTTGGAATTCAGAAGGCAGACTCCACATCAATCATTCGCTGTGATTTTTTTCCTGCCGCAATAAATATGCAAATGAGGTGAAGCCAGTCACTGGTAATTTCAAGCTCAGCTCACTAGTGTTAAAAAAGGACACGAATTTATTAATTGCCGCTGGCCAAAGGAATCCTATTTCTGTAGGCATTGATTACAAAGCAGCATCAGTTATTATTGATGCTGGTGGCCTACTATCTGGCCATGGATGGAGAGGGCAGGCATTTTGGGGCAGATTATCATGATCACCACCACAACGAATGTCCTAATGCTTCTCAGCTTGGGGGAAAGGCTGGCACTATAGCCCCACTTAATTGTAAACTAGTTTAATAACCCTAGATCTACTGCCAAAGAATCTAGCTATATGGTTCTGAGAATTAGTGATACTTGAAGGTGGGGCTAGCAGATTTCTGTATGTGCTGTACCACACAATGTGAAACACTAGGGGTGGTATACTAGGGGTGTAATGTAATGCCATTATCTTTGTCCGTATCTGTATTTGGATTTGAACTTGAAGTGGGCATGGTCTGGACTGGACAATGTTTTTTTTGTTTGTTTTGTTTTTTTAATTCACCTTTTTTGCCCCTGGTAATATTAGAAGCCACAGAAAAAACAAGGCAAGACAGTTCATAATTTCATAATCAGACGACGTATGAACCTTTCTGTAAAGCATTCTATTTACTGTAAGTCACATAGCTAAAAGGCAAATAAAACAACAAGGTCTTTATAAAAAACAGTGGTGTTTATAGTGGACAACAATAGCCATTTAATAATATTTTATCAAATTTTCTTACGTTTTGGGATTTTTACATTCCAGGTAGAACAGGAGTCTTCTCTGGGCATGCTATGAGGATCGATTAGGCCTATTAGTGCTGCTGCTAAGAAAAAGTGGGATACTTTAAGTGTTATTTCATTATAACACTGGGCGGAATGATTTTTGCAGCAAGATTTTCACACACACACACACACACACACACACACACACACACACACACACACACACACAAGGTATAAGTTAACATTTTTAAAATTAACTGTTATATCATTTGGATATGTTGCCATGTGAACTGCATGGATCATGGAGCGGTGGCTCTACAGGTAATGACATATTTATATTCAGTATGTATAGAAATGTAGCAGAAATCTGGTTTTATTTTGAAGCTTTTTAAAGGCCGTGGTTAGATTGGGCTACTAAACAAAACTTTGAAGATTGATTTGTGATTGTTTAGAAATCACCAAAACATTTGTATTTGGTTACATCTCTACCATGCACAAATTAAACCATATTTTAACACAGGAGTTTAGATTTTTGTTGCCTAAAAATGGAAAAAATGTAGGTGTGGGACAATAAGAAGACACACAAACTCTATCTCAATTCATGTAAGTTGGCTAGCTAACAGTTAAACAAAATAACAAAGTTAATCCATGAAATGTGCACAGTAATGATGTTAGGCTCTTTGACTAGTTCATAAGTTTGGAGAAAATTATCTGGAACTAGATTTCTAGGTCTTATTTTGCTTTGTCAAGAAGGTCCTGGGTTCGATCCCCGGGTCACCCAGGTTGCCTTTCTGTGCGGAGTTTGCATGTTCTCCCCGTGCAT
>JAQQZX010000003.1:7839271-7857802 GCA_030068355.1 Notoglanidium maculatum
TGTGTGTGTGTGTGTGTGTGTGTGTGTGTGTGTGTGTGTGTGTGTGTGTGTGTGTGTGTGTGTGTGTGCGTGTGTGAAAAAGAGACAGAAAGAAAGAGTTGAGGTGAATGATTGTGTAAAGCAGTTTAAGGTCTTCACTGCAGTTACAAACTCACATTTTCTCATTATATATATATATATGGAACAAATTTCATAAATCATGTGCAGCTCTCCAGTCTAATGAGAAATAAACTAGAGCTGGGTTTCCACTGCAATTTCCATTGTGCAAAACAGAAACTATATTTTAAACATTTTGATAAAACACAATTGGTCTATGTTTCCACTGAGTGGTGTTATGCGATTAAAGCTGGGTTTTCTCCTCTCGCAATAGTTTCTCCTCTTATGATAGCTCTTACAGAGCACTCTTTTCTCTGAAATGTAGCATTTTCATTTGCTCTTCATGTCATGTCATGTGATTAAATATGAAAAATGTGTTTCTATTTCACTTTGATGAAACATTGCTTCATTGAATGGTCGGAAAAACAATCTCATGCGAGCGTAAAAATGTTTGCATTATTTATTTTTTAGTTTGCAATTTGACATTGCTCTTTAAGGAGGTTAAAGGATTATATTATATGTTTAATACCAGCAGAGATAAGATAAGATAAGATAAACCTTTATTAGTCCCACAAGTGGGAAATTTGCATTGCCACGGCAGAAAGTGGAAAGAAACAAAGAGCAGCAAAAATTAAAAACAATAGAGTAGAATAAAGAATAAAGTATAATAAAAATACAGATGTACGCTCCAGGTATACAATGGAGTGACTAACATTAACACAAAAGCAGTAGAAAATTGAACTATTGAAGATTACTCACGATATATAGAGATACTCAAAGAGAGAATAAAGTCAATAACATTTGCTTTCAAATTAACAATAACAAATGTATAAAAATAGACATGCCTTAATATTTCATATATCAGTTAAATAACCAATATAATTTCAGATATTGTAAAATAACCAGGTTTAATTTTAGTCAGTTTTGTTTCTGGGTATTCTTTATTTCTATTTAGACATTTTCCACTTGATTGGTCTCCATTTTAATTTGATTTTTTTTTTTTTTTTGCATTGTTTACCACTGTGTATGCAACAATTCAATCACGCAAACACTGACACAAAAGATTGAAGACAGAAATGGCATCAAAACTCTTTCTATTTCTCACAGTCAGTATCGGGTTAGGCTTCGTGCATAATATCTAAACATTATTCTCTAGGATGGAAATAAATGACTGGGTAATGGGAGCTCACCAGGGTGACAGGAAACCTCATTCATTTTGCGGTACAGTAGTAGAGCACGGATAAAATGAGGCCTAGGCTGAATGCTTTCCCCAAATTAGCTGTTTCAGCCGAGCCCCCGCTCCTGCGTGATTCCAGCTCAACGGCAGCAAAATTGGCGCTGTGTGTTGCTCCACGTTCAGGCCAGTACGACAGACCTAGTGCTGCTCGCCATGCTATGCTTCCTCTCACTACTAATCAGCACACTCTTAAAGCACATGCATGCATTTGTGACCACCTGGAGTGGCTCTTCGCTCATAATGTCCACAAGTGAAATAACCAAACACGGAAGGGGAAAATAACAAATGCATTCAAGAGGAGAAAATCTACACAGTTTTACCCAATCAGTCCAAAAACGAATGAAACATTTCATTTTTCCATAAGACCACGTCTGGTTTAACGTTCTTAACCTGTGTTGTCCATTAGACTCAGAGTAAACACTGCCACAGTGTGGTGACCTTGCGTACCACGAACAGATTAAGGTTGAACTTCAGGCGAAGTGATCTCTAAGAAATCCTGCATCTCAAGTTTTACTTTTATTTTACTTTCTTTTCCTGTACTGTGTTAGTGTATCGTACTCAAATCCCCACTAAAGCCAAAAACTATCCAAGCAGAACTTACACCATTCATTATTCTGGCCTCTCCCTCCCCTGTGTTCATTAATTATGTTTCACAGATTTTCCCAACCCAGTCTTCCTCATAATAGGGTCTCTAAAAACCAGGGGATTCCAACCTGATTCATTATTTCCAGCTTTTGTTTTTAATTAACTGCATGGCTACTCCATGTTTGGGAGACTGTAGGAGGGAGTTGTGGTGTTAAGTGTGGATTTTACACTGCAAGTGATTTTTGGCTTTCTTGGAATGAAGTAAATGGACATTGGTGACAGACATGTGATTCCAGTCAGATCGATAAATTTTGCCATGATGATCATCAATATAACTGTAGATATACACTCACTGGCTACCTTTATAGTAACATCTGTACACATGCTAATTCTAACAAATCACAAAATCTGGACAGGTTTTTCCCCCATCTTTAACTGTCCAGTTTCAGTGAGCCTATGTCCACTGAAGCCTTAGATTCCTCTTCTTTGCTGACAGCAGTGGAATCTGATGTGGTCTTCAAGTGTTCGAACAAATCCACCTCAAGGTTTGGCATATTGTGCATTCTAAGTTGCTTTTCTTCTCACAATGGTTGTAAAGAGTGGCTATTTGAGTTACTATAGCTTTCTTGGCAGCTTGGTCTAGTCTGATTATTCTCCTCTGTCATCTCCCATCAACAAGGTGTTACCACCAGCAAAACTGCCGCTTAATGGATGTTTTTTCCCACACCATTCTCTGGAGACATCAAATATTGTGCATGAAAATCCACAAGAGATTTTTTGAAATACTCAATCAGCCCACCAAAAAAGGTTCATCTTGTTAGTTTTCTTTGGTGATAGCATCCTGTCTAAAGTCTGAAGTTCATGATAATTAGATGATAATTCAACATAATTCTTATGAAAAGGGAAAAGGGTCTGCTCTATTTGGTTGCCCAACAAGCCTACTGGAGTAAAAGCATTTTGACACATCCATGCATGCATAACTACTAACATGCAGCGCACCCAAGAAACTTTTCCTACATACAGGTACTAACACAAAGACAAAGGCACGCACCCACCCACCCACATGCACCGCTCAATTTTGTCTGTAATCTGTCATCTTGCCTCTAGTTTTAATTCCTGTTAACTGCATGGTTGCGTACCACTGCTTCATTCATTTTAATGGAATTGAATAACAGCGCCGCTTGGCTGCACCCGCACAAGGCTGGTTTAATTGGAATGAATGCTTAAAAAAGTGAAAAAAATTCATGCTGTTGGTTTTCTTGGGAAAGAACTGCATTTGTCTTAGATGAATTCTGCATGATGCAGAAGACCTGCAGGGCAAAAACTTTTCTATGTGTATTTCAGAGCATCGTAAAATCAAACATGTCACATCGACTTTGAAAATCTTCATGGTTTTTTTTTTTCAGATCAGAAAACTCCTTCAGTTAGTACTGAGAAATTCACTATATATATTTTTAGCAATAAAATATTTAAAAAAAATCTATTTATCAAATGATACATTAAACAACAGCTGCATGAAACTTCAAATTTCATCACTTTTCTGAACCTTTCACCAAATTTGGAAATAATAGTACTGGTTTGAATTAATTAGCAATGAAGTCATCAGTAAATATTCCCTTTAATCCACATGTATCAATGCAAACATGGCATTTTCATGTTCTGCAGTAACATGACAAAAAAAATCTAAAGTTACTCCCTCATCATGTTTAAATTTCAATATTCATAGTCAAAGAAACCTTTCAGACATTCAAATATACAGTAATATCTTTAAGAATCTCCTTTGAGATTAACAAATGTAGTCTTGTCTTGTCTTGCCTTGTCTTGTTGTATCTTATATATAGTTTCCTAAAAAACACAATGAGAGTCAGTAACTCTGGTGATTCCTCTGAGTTAACGAGGATAAAGGGACCGGCTCACCCTTCCCAGAATCCAGTGCTTTGCTTTTGTTTTGAAAGCATGTGACCACTACCTGCTAACTCTCTGTGGAGCAAAACCTCTGCAAATTCACTGTTACTGGATTGTTGCATATAGTTTGATATATAGTTTTGATATATTGCTACCATCAAAAAAGGCAACTTGCTACTTGATGCAGAGGATTCTGGGTGAACCGCCCCCTATAAAAACAAATACACTACTTAATGCATTGCATGTAAAACAAGTTTTCAGTTCATTCCGATTATTAAATTAATAATTTAAATCTATTAGTGCATCACTAATCATAAAGTTGCAATAGAAGAGACATATACATAATATATTTCTACAACAAATCATATTTTATGTATTTCACATCCCATCATGACAGAATAAAAATGGATGCTAAGGATGTCACAACTAAAACCATAATTTACCTGCACAGACTGTAATGTGTACATCAACAAATCCAATAACTTTTTATATTTATCTCCAAATAATTTATTTAATGTATTAAAGGACTGGTGAAAAAAATGCTGAGTCAGCGTTCCTTAATGCCCAGAGAAATCATTTTAGAAATTTAGAAATGTCCTTTGACTCTTAGACTAATCTGAAGCCAGTAATAATAGTTTTATAGTTTTGAAAAATTGGTAAAGGTTTCCAAAGAAATTCTATGTATGTGTGTAAAATGTTTAAAAAAAAAACAGAGAAATGTTGTTTGGCTCAGTTTCCCGTGTACGGGAGTCAACTTCATAGTAGAAGAATAAAACTAATTATATAGCCTGAAATTGTGCTAACTGAAAAGGTGGCAACTTGGTCACACAATAAGCTTTTTAGTTTTGTTTATCTGTTCTTTCTGTTACATATTGTTTGTTATATCCGCACATGCACCAACATACAGTATATACATAGTATATATATATAAATAAAAATTTAAATAAGTAATCTGTCTCGGAGATGTAGTAAATAATCATGGCATAGTTTCTAAAGAATAATTTCACATTTTGAAGAAACAGGATCTGAGTGATCTTTAACTGTCCAGTTTTGGTGAACCTGTGTCCACTGTAGCCTCAGATTCCTGATCATAGCCGACAGGAGTGGAAACTGATGGTGTCTTGTGCAGTTGTATAAGTCTGCCCAAGGTTTGATGTGTTGTGCATTCTGAGATGTTTTTCTGTTCATCATTTACTTTTACATCATTAAATCCTTATCCAGAGTGACTTACATATATCTTATTTATACAACTGAGCAGTTGAGGGTTAAGGGCCTTGCTCAAGGGCCCATCAGCAGTCGCTTGGCAGTGCTGAGATTTGAACTCACAACCTTCTGATCACTAGTCCAATGGCTTAACCACTGAGCTACCACTGTCATCATGATTGTATAGAGTGGTTATTTGAGTTACCATAGCCTTCCCGTCAGCTCAAACTGGTCTGGTCATTCTCCTCTGACCCCTCTTTCCACCTGCAGAGCTGCAGCTCACTCAATGGTTTTGTTTTTTGCACCATTCTGTATGAATTCCAGAGAGTGTTGTGTGTGAAAATCCCCAAGAGATCAGCAGTTTCTAAAATAAGCCTGTGAATCAAAGACATTTGGCACCAACAACTATGTCATGTAACATCACTGTGATCATATTTTTTCCCTCATTCTGATGTTTGATGTGAACATTAACTGAAGGTCTTGACCTGTATCTGCAATGACTTGAACTGTTGCAACATAATTGGCTGATTGGATAATTGCATGAAAGAGCCTGTTAGTTACAACCTGTTACAATCATTCAGTCATGCATGTCTTTATTTACATGCCATATAGATACAGTATTATTTATTTTATAATAGTACATTCATCTTCAGTAACTGATTTTCATTGTTAAAGTTCACATTGGGCACAAAGTGGGAATTCACTCTGCATGGGATGCCTAGGGGCAAGCCAGTATCCAATCCAGCTACAGGCATGTTTTGGACAGTGGGAGGAAACTGAAGAACCCAGATGGATATGGGAAGAACATGCATAAGAAACCAGTAACCCAAGCTCAGGATAGAACCAGAGACCCTGAAGCTGTGAGACTATGCTGTCTGCTATTTTTCATTGTCTTAAAGACATTTTGAAAAAGGTTTATGGTTGAAATGTATTTCTAAGACAAGTGTGAAT
Organism: Notoglanidium maculatum; assembly: GCA_030068355.1. Classification (NCBI taxonomy): domain Eukaryota; kingdom Metazoa; phylum Chordata; class Actinopteri; order Siluriformes; family Auchenoglanididae; genus Notoglanidium; species Notoglanidium maculatum. The sequence goes on from JAQQZX010000003.1 coordinate 7,845,249, forward strand.
GGTGAGATGTATACTTTTTATCTAAAACAAAATGTCTTTTGATAATTACTTTTTCCTTCAAAACAGTTTAGCATAAAATTAAGCTGTTTCTGCAAACTAGTAGGGTTTTTTTTTTTGTTTTTTGTTTTTTTTTAATGAACTTGGATTATGAAAATGGATTAGCAGCACGGAGCTTGAGAACATTAAGAAAAGGCTCCTGGCTGAAGCAAAGATGCTATTGAGAGTATGCAATGCTTACTGTCAGGAATACTGTTAAGAATTTCAATTCTAATATGTATATTAAATATAAAAAAAATTTTCCTGGTCACTGCATAATTCCATGCGTTGTTTCATAGTGTTATTAACCAAATTGTTTGGTTGCTTCTTGGCCAGTGTGTCATTCAACCTTGAGTCTTTTTAACACTATCGATCAAATCAGGAGCATTATTTAGGTTGTAAGAATGAATGTGTGAAAGACTGTTATAATGGGAAGAACACATAAGTTTGATTGCAGAAGGTTTTCATTATAAAATACAACCTAGTTTTAAGTCCCAAAGACAGAAAAAAGGCATCTAATAATTTCCTTAAAGGTACATAAAATGGTAGGACAGAAGAGAGTAAACCATACCATGGTGGTGAAATGGGGAAAGCATGGAGAAGAAAAGACTTTCTCAGGATCCAAAGCGTGTCAGCTCATGTGTGAAACATAGTGGTACGGGATTGTATGCCTGCCAGTCAGACTGACTCACTCGTCTTTATTGATGTGACTGCCAGCAACAGAGGGATGAATTCTGAAGTGTCGAGAAGCATCTTAACTGCTCGGTTCCAACCAAATGTCTCAGAACTTCTCCTTTCAGAAGGACAGTCACCCGAGACATACCACTGTAAAGACTATGGACTTTTCAGGGTCAAAAAGTGAAAATGTTCTTCCCTGGATGAGTTAGTCGCCCAGTTTGAACTCTGCTGAGTTATATTTCATTTCCTGAAGACTGAAGGCAAAAAGACATTATCACAAGCAATAAAGTGAAAATGTCTGCATTATAGCCCTGGCAGAGCATGATCAGAGAAGATATCCAGTATCTCAGACAGTTACTGTGTACAAAATGAATTTGGTTCTTAGTCCCAAATTAAAGATATTATGCAATTTCACCTTAGAGTTGTTTCATTTCAAATAATTTCATGCAGCATTACTAAGTGAAATAGTGTCCAAATGTATGCACTGTGAAATTCATTGCATAATTCTTTTAATATTGTAACTTATAACCATGAAACCAAGAGCTACAGCATACATGACACCAGTTACTCATAATGCCTTTCATAATGCACAATATGTTTCCTGTGTTAGTATATCGCACTCAAAGGAACGTGAGGTCCAAGTAGATGTAGCTGTATAACAAACGGCATGTTGCATCAGCATTTACGTTAATGTTCATCAGATCCCAAGCTGGAGTAATGATAATGCCAGTATGCAAGTCATATTCATTCAGACCATCAGTTCTATTGGTTCATATATATTAAATAGCTTATAAATCAGAATTACTAGAAACAGACTCTGGTCACTTTGAATATACAGTGTATATACATGTGCATCCTTATTCACATTCACCTCCTGCACATACAGATAAAAATCTGACACCCAGAGTAGGTGTGCTATATTGAGATCGCACAATCAAGATTTTAAAATGTCATTTAAAAACATTCAATACTCTTAAGGTGCATTTATATTTAACGTGTCTACAAGGTCAGGCAGAACCAATAGTCAATGTCCAATCAATCTGAGATTTGAATTTAAAGAGCTGTGGCCTCCTGGGTGACAGAGCGCGGAGTCAGCGGCGTGGCTAAGCCCCAGGCTCAGGAGGGCCCCGGCAGGCCTGTTTAACTCCCAGGACCATGATTAATTCATAGTGGATTATGTGCTGGGTGCAGTGGGGGCACTGCTGGGCTCCTTCAAAACTAAAACCACACAGATAAAGCCTCGCCGCCTCCCAAGACACCAGGCTCAATTTGATGCCCGACTTTCCTTGCCTCTGCACCTATGAAGGATTTTTCTTCCCTGATGCATTCTAGAGGGATTTCATTCGATGCATTTGATTTTACTGTTTTATTTCCTCCAGTCTATGAATTGAGATGCAAATTTTTGGTTACTTAGGAATAGGTTTGCTACTCTACGAATTGAAATATCTTTGTTTCTGTTTGTTCAGACACAAGAGAGCTGTTCTGCATGTCTAATGAGGCTTCGTAATATGTCTCATCCTGACTCTAAGACATGGCAAAAATTATCCTATTCTGTATCCTTTATGTAAGATATTAACTGTTAGTAAAGTCTGCACTTTCTGTTTTCAGACATCACAGGAACTACCATAATACCAGATGTGTTTTTGCATTTGGTATGTGTGTGTTAGATTTAGTGGTCAAAGATTTCAATAATGAATTGTGAATGCAGTTTGATCATTACAAAGGAACAATGAAAGAGGGTTTTGCATCATCTGCTAATAAAAGTAAAGCAGTACAAATGCTGAAATCTCATTTTCTATACTTGCAGTATTGTATATTGTATGTTGTGTAGCCTAACGCTGACCTGTTATATGAATTTTATTTTCTTCTGCTAAGTTCATATGTGAAACATTAATGAAGTCCTTCATCCCATCAATGAACCACAGAAGTCACAGATGTTCTAACAAATCTGACATCTGGTTAAAAATAGAAATGTTAATGCTCACAAATCTTAGCAGATTTTACAGAAGCTTTATGTTTATCAGCGTTGCAAAAAGGGATACTCTAGATATTGAGATATAATAAACCAGATGCAAGTGATTATAAATATAAATGTACTCTCCCAGTGTCACTATCAGCGGATATAAATTTAAAAAATGGGAAACTCCTATTTATGTATATCTGATATGTAATGTTAATAAGCTCAGAGAATGGTACATGAAAAATAGATTACTTACTAAACCAAGCATCCCAATTTCATATTTTCTAATTTTATTAAAAACTCACAAATTTGTTCAACATGTTGTATTTATACAGTGAATGGTCTAATATGCACTGGAGGTCACATAAGCTTAGGTTTATTAGAACAATAAAAGACATACCATGAGAATTTGATATTTAAAGAAATTTGCAGCCGCTCGCTGCACATTTGACCATCGATTTTAATAGTTTGGATTTTCCTTTAAAGACACAAAAATAAAACTTGTAGGTCTAAGTATGTTATATTAACAATTTTTGAATGTTTTTTTCAGCAGACTAAAAAAATTAAGAAGTAAATACTTCTTATTGTTTTTTTAACACTTACACTTTGTTTCAACACGTTCTGCAGATAAATGGTGCAAAGCACTTTTACAGTATTTGTGCTATGGTTTTATTTGGCAACTGTCTACTTACTTGTGTGGTTTTTTTTTTTCTTTTTTAAATTTTTTTTGTAAACAACATCTTGTACAAACTAGCACAGTGAACCACAACCCCAGCAAACTCGTTTTTCTTCATACAATATAAATAAAGTCAATACAAAAGTTTGGTTGGTTGCTTGGAACTTCTTTATCTGGATCAAGAGGTTCTAAAACATGGTTGATACTTTTAACTCCTGAATTAAATATATTACGTAAACAGTTGACTGTTCTAAGTCCCTTTCAGACCCCCGTTAAAATAATTTTAGAAGGTAGACTTCATTTAACAACATTTCAAGTTCTCTTCCATTAAATAAAGGGTTCACAATCCATACAACATTTACTGTTTGCCTTTTGAAGGCCAACTTCAGATTTGGTGGAACTCTAGGAAAAACAAAGGGATATGTCCACACAGAGAAAAAAAGCCTTTTTTCCTCCCTGCCTCCAGAAACATATTTAGTGTCAAAAAGGATGTTTAAGTGTCAATATGGCAAAGCCTTGAAAGGCAAAGAGGTCTGAGGAGCTTTCAAATAAATAAATTAGTCTGCCGGCTTAGGTCTTTCCTGGAGTCAACATCGCAGGTAAGTGTTAGGTAAGCCGCCGTGGGTGTTTCTCTGTAAAGCTAAGTCTTTGACAGTAGCTAATGCTGTTAATATGTTGCGATCATTGTTTTGAGAGTGAAGGTTTAACCAGTGGTGCATGGAGGGCTTCGGGAGGGGGGAGTTGCTGTGCTAAGCCTCACAGCACCGTCCATACAGCGATTAGGTCAACAGTAGCCATCAGTCATTTCTGTGCTCGAGTTCTGACTTTGATGAGGAGAAAACAACATAACTGAACTGCAACACAATATCAAAGTAAATGTCTATGGCCTCTTTGTCTGCTGCACTTGTTTATACTCTCTTATCACCAAAATAATGAAGAAAAAATGTCAAAAATAATAAATATGAACGGCAAAAAAGTGACCAGTGTCCCTGTTGCCATCCTCTCTTTTCTGTTGTCTCTAATTTCTCTCTGTAGAAACGCCTTCAGGAGCTACCAGACCGTGCCCTCATTCATTTCCGAAGGAGGATGGGAGAGGTGGTTGTTGTATCCGCTTCCATTGAGGGAGAGTGAGGTAAACGAGGGACTAGGGCCGAACACGTCAGTCGACATACTGTGCAGAGGTCCAGGGATCCCGGGTTCCGGGCTGGGCGACTCTCCTGGGTGGTGAGACATGATGTCTGAAAAGCGTTGTACTTCACTGGATGGATGATGCCCAGGGATGGGATGGTCCATGCCCCCTAAAGGAGTGCCAGTGGGTCCTGATGATGGGACGAAGGGGAGGTCCACTGGGGTCTGGGCCTGTGAGGACGGTGGCCCTTGAGGAAAAAAGTCATAGTTCCCTCCAGGTCCATAGTAATCACTCTGATAATCTGCCATATAAAAAAGAAAATATTTGTTTGCTTGTTTGTCTGTTCAACAAATAAAACTCAAAGTACATGCTTATGTATGTAGCCTGTAGTACTCTGGAACAGACTCTTACTGTGCCACAACAGTCACAGAGCATGTTACACTTAAATCACATGTGGTGTAACCAAAAGTGATGAGAAATTATTTGGTTCATCTACAATATAACATTCTCACAATTCATCTCATTGGTATAACAGATATATTTACAATGCACGTTTTAACACAATGTTGAAATAGAAATCAATATTAAAAAAAATCATGGAAAAGCAAGTATTCATTTATTTACAATATTATTATTAATAACTGCTATAAAATAATTGTATATATATACAATAAGTATAAATAAATAAATAATAATACTTTTCAGTATAGAAAAAACTATGACTTTTATAAATATTTTAAAAAATCTGGAAAAACTACAACATATATGGCTATTCACGTTGCAAATTAAAGAGGCATTAGTAGTAATCTGTTTTTTTTCCTATAAATTAATATTATTATTATTTATTTATTTATTTATTTATTACATTTTACGTATTTTTACATTAAAAAATAGTACAATAAATAGCCAAAACATTAAAGTCCTATGAGTGCTGAAGGGAAAGAAATGCCAGTGGAATAAAAATCTGTTGATAGAAATGGCTAACCAGCTGACCTCAATTATGCTAACGACTCACGCATGAATGAAGACGAGGAGAGGCTGAACACAGCTCCAGCGGAAATGTGTCGGTGATAACGGCCAAGACTAAAACAGCAATAACACTAAACACTGTTGCCCGAAAGGCAAGAGTTCAGCAGAACGCCCAGGCCGAATTAACCCTTGAATTTTCTTACTAGCATACATTTAAAGCGTGCACGGGTTCAACTCTTGGTTTGCGCCTCAGGAATATTTTATATTTTCATTTTGCATTGTTGAGATTCCGCCACTGGCTTTACACAGTCCTACTGTCCAAGAGGCCATTAAGTATGAATGGATCATTTTATAACATCCGCTACATTGCCTATATATATATATATATATGATTTTCTAAGACTACACAATCCGATAAGCGATCAGACTCGCTCTCGGTCAGCTCTCCTGTTTCCAGCTGTCTGATGAACAGTGCGAGTCTTCAAAGGCTTCCTGCGGCGGCGGGATAAATGGAGACGGCGCTTTACAGACGCGTGTCAAAGCGCTCAGCGGTTAGGACGGAGGTGCGAGGAGCATAAGGAAGCCAGGCTTACCTCCGTAGTAGGAGAAAGGGCCGTTCGGGATGAGCTCTCCTGGCTCCAGGCGGTCCACCAGCGTGCGCATCCTCCTTGGACTCCGGAAAAACGCGTGTCTCCGCGCGCCGAGTGCGCTCAGCTGCTTCATGCGCCGCTCTTTAGAGCGCCGGTTTTGGAACCACACCTAACGCAGACAAGCGACCCAAAAACACACTTACATAACATAAGAACACGAAGCCAAACAATATCACCATCATTTCCCACTTTTCTCATTTGACTCTTTTTTTTTTTGCCGACAGGTTACCTAAATAAAAATCGTGTTTATAGAGCTTATATCATATTTAAATTTATTAACCTTTGTCGTATAGCCTGTAGAAATAGATTTTTTTATTATTAAATCAAGTTTTATTTTTACAACATCTAAATTGCCATTGCTACGCAGATGAGTGCCACGAACCAGTCTTAGTGTGCGCTATTAGGCAAATTCCAAAAGAGCATTACCGTAAATGCGTTTTATTTCATTTACCTAATATTTCAGCGATGTAATTATTTATCTGCCTGTTTTCCACTCAACTTTTCCCTATAAGCTTATGTCCTAAACCCCTAAAACCTAGCTATAGGAGTACACCAGGACGCTGACGCTGTCCAGTTCCTGGGCCTGTAAGTCAGTCACAAAGTGTTTTTCAGCCATACATTCATAGGCCCATACACATCAATGCCTAATTAATAAGAAGAAGGCTCTTACAAATATTAGCTGTCTCACTTGGGTTAGTGTTTCTATCAATTTATGAAACTACTCCTATGTTTTCCTCTAATTAGCCTATTTACGCTGAACGCTTAAACAATTAGTAAATCCTGCTGATCTGATGTTCAGTCCCATTAATATACCAGGCTATTCCCAGACCACCTATACGACCTTTACTGATAAATACTACCATTTATTTATGGCCTATCTTTAATATTTTTATCCTCCTTCATCAGCGTGTTTCTACGTGGTGACAGCAGGTTGCACTACCGGGTTACTCCACAGTTTGGAGCAGACATGAAGCACACTGGCTCACTGCAGAACTCGCCTTGTCTCATCACGTCTCCAGCGCATCTAAAAAATGATAATAATCAATACTCGTCGCCGCGCAAAATAATAATAATAATAATAAAAACCCTACGCAGAATCGCGTGGTTTTGCTACAGACTTTGCACTTGACTGAGAAGCGTCCCAGCATGGCTAAATGTGGGCGCAGAGCGTGATGGAGCCGCGCTGCCAAGCTTCCCGTCGCTCCCGCCAGCCTAACGCCAGTTGGCACCTCTCTCCATCACTCGAGCCAAGAATAAAAAAAAAAATAGGCTAACAGTATAAATACTACTTCCGAACATTCGCAAATGCCAGCAAAAATATTTCCCATTTCCATTCAAATGCTCTTGTCTTGAGGTCATCGATGGCGCGTTCATACCAGATCATTTCTAAAATGAATTAGTTTAAGTTGTATTTAATAGAATGTCATTATTATTATTATATTATTTACATTAAAGACAGGTGCTATAAAACCAGCCACTGGTCTATCTTCAATCGGAACAACTCGGTAGCAGACTTTTTTTTTTATAAGGTTTACTTTACCTGGATGACGCGCATGTTGAGGCCGGTTTCCTGCGCGAGCTGTTCCCGGATGTGGCGCGTGGGCTTGGGCGTGGCCGCGAACGCCGCCTTCAGCGTCTCGAGCTGTTTGGCTTTGATGGTGGTGCGCGGGCCGCGCCGCTTCCCGCCCAGGTTCTGGTCGTCGTTCTCGTTGTTCACCGTTTCTTTGTCCGACAAGGCAGCGATTTCCGAGTCCTTCGCATCGTCCTGAAGCGGGTCTTGGGAATCGGGCGATAAACTCAGATCACTACAGGCTGTTACTGGAAAGCACATTGGAAAATTAAGGAGGGGGAAAATTTTGTCTTTTTGCTTTTGAAAATAATAAAAAAAAAAAATAAAACGACAATTAATTGCTGTTTGAATATGAATCAAATGCAAAATAAATAGCTCTTTCTTACGGTTGCAAAGCATATTATCACTGAAAATGATATTGATAAGCCTAATGTGTACTGACAATTAAAGAATCTCTATTAGGCTTTTAGGTCATTAATCTATTTTTTCCTTGTTTGTTACCTAAAATGAAAGTTTCCTCGAAGAACCCTTAAAATTGACCCCAGGAAGGTTTTTGCAAAGGTCTGAATGATTCCCTAATAAACCCTGCTTTCAATGAGAAACCCAGAGTCCCTTTATTAATACTTATTTGATTTATTATTTTAACATATAAATATATTTTTAGTGCAGACCATAACCATAAAATATTACACTAAATGCTAAATGGAGGATAAAGAAACTGTTTCCTCAATCATGTTTAATAATAACATCTCAAACGTATTACAGTAATTTATTTTTTTAGACAGTGGAGTCCACTAGTGCTGCGAACCCATGAAAAACAAGGATAAATGCTTTTGAATATTTCCAAGAAGGTACTACAGCACCAAAACGTGAATATGTTATAAACTTACAATGCGTGAGCTATCATTAAACGGAATTATAATCACACCAGTGTGCACTTGAGTAACACATTATTCAATATAGTTTTAACTGTTACAAGTGTCATTAATTTTCCTCTGACTTTTATCTTACCCGAGAGAAGGTTGGTGTCTTTCACAGAGGTGTTATTTAAATAGTCGTCTTTGCACACGAATTTGTTCTCGTCTATGATGTAGAGTTCCTCCCCCGTGGACAGCTGTTTGTTGCACATCATGCATGTGAAGCAGTTGAGGTGGAACACTTTACTGCGCGCTCTGCGGACCAGGTCATTGGGCGAAATGCCTTGAGCACAACCTGCGCACTTTGTCCCAAAGCGCCTGCGAAATACAGCACATTTCAAATGACATATTATGGTAATATAATATCTAACCCTAACCCTAAGGACTTAATGTAGTTTTCTGCCTCTCACCCAATGTGTAGATAAACTTCTACTCATTCTAAATAATAATAATAATAATAATAATAATAATAATAATACAACGCGAGACTAAAAATGTTCCTTTGAATTATAACTTTTTGGTCCTACACAAAACAACATACAGTATAAATGATGATATAGTATTGAATACGAATAACAACAAATAACAACACGTTTAAAAAAAACCGTTATTCAGTGAATGTCCTCGAGATACCATAGCTTGCTAAATTCACTCCGCTGAATTGTGTGTATTGCGATGTTCAGTGTTTGTTGATTCCAAGTCTATGATTGTGTTGCCTGCTGTTTTCCACCTCAAAAGTGTGTTTTTATTCAAATCCACTTATCACATGTGCGCTCTATCCGCAGACACATACACACCCACACACACACGGGTCTGAACACTGTTCCCTGTGGCTCATCGGCCTGCACAAAGTGTGATTTCCTCAGACACTTCCCTGTCAGCTAGTATACAGAGCATTAGTGGAGCTGCTCTTTCTTTTACATGACAATTCAAATTAACAAGCCTTTAATTAACTGCTGTGCTAATCAAAGAAACCAACATGCTAACCCTGTTGACAAACCTTACCTTCTCATTCCACACTTTCGTTTGAAAATCAAAAGAGATGCATTTCAGCAGTTCATTCCATGTCAAAGAAGAACTGTACTATTTAGTTCATAATTTAAATATAAAAAATGTTAGATAAATATGCTTTTTTAAATAGAACCAGAGTAGAGGATAAATAAAGATTATTTTGGCTAGATATTTATTCAAGAATTAGGTTATAATTAAATGTTTATATCAGATTTTTTAAAATAGGATATATTTATATTTATTTACAGAATTAGTGGTTTAATCCGACGCGAAAACTATTTGTAATCAGCTCATTTGGCTTTTTTATGTTTTGCTCTAAACATTTAGTTATAATGTTTTTAAATCAGCTTTCACTTATGATCGACCCTCTTGTGAAGGCCTGTAAGTGGATGGTGGTGCTAAAGCAGCAAGTGACAAAACCATTTAAAATTCTATTTAAAAACACTTTCTTAATTTGTTGTATGCTAGTGCTTAACTAGGCTCCATTTCAACACCAACAATCAATGTTTTTATTTGTCAGAGATAACCTCCACCTGCAACTTACCTGAAGAAGTCATTTTTGCAATAGAGTTTCCCTTCTCGAGAAAAGCATTTCTCAGTCAGATTGCATTTGCACTCGCAGCACTGCACACACTTGATGTGCCACGCTCTGTCCAGCACATTGAGCAGGAACCTGTCCAGTATAGGCCTCTCGCAGCCTGCACAGTGGACCATCGTCTTTGGATGCTCTCCCACAATCACTGCTGCGTCTTTCTCCACAACCTCAGAGCCTTTTCGTATTCTCTCACACGCACACAAAAACACAAAAGCGCTGAAGGTTACTCCAAGTCTCTTGTAAGTCTTTGTGAACAGTTGTTGTATGAGAAACACTCAGGTGTCAGAACGACTTCTGCGTTTCGTCCCAAAAAAAAAAAAGCCCCGAGCGATCAAATGTGAGCCTTCTCATGCAAGAGGAAGAGGAACCGGCAGAGCCTCAGCTGTCAGTCGTTTCGGTCCTCTTCCACACGAACACATTTGCAGTGATGCAAATAAAGCCCAGTGCACGTGGATAAAGTTAAATCACCAACCGGATGTTGGCTACACGGGGAACACCATCACGCATCAGCAAGTTGCGATTACTGTCAAGGTTAAGCATTGGAGAAAGACCGATGAAGGAAAAGTGTCTGTTAGCAGAGCAGAACGCAAACGGAACCAGCAAACGGGAAGATCACATCAAAGCGCGAGCTGAGCGCACTTTACCACGTCCATGTGTCCACCGGCGCGCGCTCTAATACGATAAGATAACCATCAAGCCACTTCAGAGTGCGTTTCCTTCTGGTCGGGTGTTTCCTCCTCGGTGAGGTAAAAGAGGTGAAAGATCTTACAAAGGACAGGTTGTGTGTGACAGGTCGTTGCGTTACTGACGCTCCTCACGCAGCCTTCAGTGTTCTGAATGTTCCCGCAAAGCGCACGAGCCAGACTTATTCACAGCCCCGTGACGTCACGGCAGGTCGAGACCAATCAGCATCTTTCCGTACAAGTGACCATTAGCTGTCTCCTCGCCGCTCCGCCGCTGCACTCGGTCCTATTTATAGGGAACAGAGGAAACCAATTGTCAAAAAAACCTCCAGAAAGTGTCATATCTTAGTAAATGTTGAGGATAGCCAGAAAGACGCAGAGCCTTGATGTATGCCAGTGAGTTTTCCTTTTCCTACCCTGTCTTTAATTCTCCACTGATCTGTAATCGACTGGGTAAAGAGGACTGGGGAGAATATTTTCATAAGGTAGGCATTCGTCTTTATGGCTTCTTTTTTAGATAGACAAATGCGTCATCTCCATATATTTTTGCAATAAGTTATTCAGCTACAGTGGTTTAATAAAGCTACAGCTAATACATTGCTTAATGCTGGGCGCAAATGGACCATCTTCATAAGAAACGGAGAAGTATTATGACAGAAATGTATGTATCGAATGACGATTTGTTTAATCGGCACATTTATTTAGCCAAAACAAGTAATTTTGTTACACCGCTTTTTATATAGTTTTCATAGAACGTGCCTATTGTAGATATTAATTCTAAAAAGTTAATCGTGTTACTTTATTCTGCGCAACATTTCTTCTGCTTAGAGTTTTGACTTTGTTTTAATATCCAGATTGATGTTTCCTAGAAAAAAAATATATGTAATTCTAAACCTTTTTTTTTTCACTTCTCCGCGAAGCAGCAGTACAAAGTGCAGTTCAAATCGGCGCACGTGCCTCCCGTTAAGACGTATTTCAAAGGCTATTTGATTCAATCGGCTGCATCACCTCACTGTTAAAACAATGAAGTGTAAAGGCCATTTTAATAAATACTTTCTTCCTTTGGTCCTTTTGTCGGACGAGAGAAAGCGAAAGACGGAAAGGCTCTAAAGTTTACATGAGACTGGATCAACTTAGTGACTCCTAATGGCCCTACACACCTTGCAGGCTTCAATTATAGACCAATATACATCGACCTTTAGCCAAATCACTTATATAGCTACATGTGGAGGTATGGAGACATATAAATCAGGATGGATAAAATCATGACTTTCTTGGTGCGAAAGGAGTCATTTAAGAAATGTTTACTAATTTGAATGTAAACTGTAAAGAGGAGGATGAATTTCTTTCTATTTTCTGCGCATCAGGAGGTGTCATGAAGGGAGCCTTTTCTCAAACGGAAATGTCGTCTTACATCGTCACCCACCGCGCGCACACACACACACACACACACACACACACACACACACACGCACACACGCACACACGCACACAAGCCATATACTTTCTCTATTCTGGATGTCTGTACCTAAACTATCCGCATAGAATCCGGAATCAATACAGAGTCTGTATGTGGTCTTCCACATGCGCTGCTTCTCATGGAAAGTGAAGGCGTGGAGGAGCAGAGATGCGCAATGACCAATGCAGAATGCAGAGACTATATATAGGCTAGCCTGTATA